>KZ807115.1:232579-252410 GCA_000696205.2 Oncopeltus fasciatus
ATGGTTATAAAACATATTAACTGTTATAAAAATACATTTAACATCTACTGTGTTTTATACATTTTTTCTTAACTCTAATACTAAGTAAGATATTAAAATTTTAAATATTGATATTTCTTTAACTCCCCCTTCTTCTCGACTGACTTTAGCTTTTAATGAACTTATTTAACGTCTAGCAAAAAGTAGCTTAAATATCACACTTGGTTTCATAATTTTATGAATTGTCGACACTAGAACGAGGACTAACACACACACACACACACACACACACACACACACACACACACACATACACACAAACACACACACACACACACACACACACACACACACACACACACACACACACACACACACACACACACACACACACACACACACACACACACACACACACACACACACACACACACACACACACACACACACACACACACACACACACACACACACACACACACACACACACACACACACACACACACACACACACACACACACACACACACACACACACACACACACACACACACACACACACACACACACACACACACACACACACACACACACACACACACACACACACACACACACACACACACACACACACACACACACACANTTTATATAAATTATTTTAAAACATTGAGAAGACATTATTATGTTATTAAACATAAGGGGTAAGTCCTTTTACATGAACTCGAGAGCCTACACTAACGTTCATATCCCCTAAACGAGTAATTCTTGATCGCCACCATTCATGCTTATGTGTAATAAACATTACATACAACGACATCCTTATTAGGACAGACATTTTCTCTCGTGGGAATAATAATAGCATGAATAATGGAACCTAACTCCTCGCAAACCACATTTGTTGTATTATTTTTTCTATTTTTTTTTTTTTTAATAGTATTTTCTTCTACCAAGTACATCTATTACAATCTATAATAACTTAAAACATGAACAATTAAATTAAATCCATTTAAAATTCTAAAAGAGTATTTAAAAAACATAAATAAATTTTAAAGAGAGAAAAAGTATTTCAGTACTTGAAACCAGCTTAGCTGACTCACGGTTATATTGTTATGCCCTCCTTTCTGGTATATAAGTGTAAATTCAAGAGCAATAATATTCTCCTTATGTTGGAAAATGGGGCGCGAAACATTTTAAACTAATATATATATAAGAAACTTTTTTTATAAATATTNTGTATATATATATATATATATATATATGACAGTATGGCCGACGGACTATTCTGTCCCATAAACTTCTTTAATAAGGACAGTCAATGGGGGGATGGCTAACCTACTTATTGTGGAGAGTGAAGCAACCTCACAAATGGAATTCTTTTTTCTCTCTCTCTCTCTCTCTTTTTTAATACGAGGAGAAACGTTGCCGATTCCTTATACGGACCCGTTGGAGAAGATCTTGACGAGATTCAGTGATACCGCAAGATTCAAGAGGGACTTATCAACTCTGTGATTGGTGGTGGCCTTATTTCGTTTTGTCTTCTTCTCCTTTGTAGGTTCTCTTCTGTTGCAGGAACCAACGCAAAACAAAATCCAGATCTCGACATAATTTTTTAGAAAATTTTTACAAAATTCGGTTAGGCTACCCTTGTAATGTAAAATAAATTACACAGTTAACTCTAGTTTAATTTTTAATTTTATGATAAGATAAAATATTCCTATGAATCAAGTATAAATCCCTTATAGTAATCCGTATTAAACCCCATGAGAAGGACCGAAAAGTCTAAAAATGTCGGGAAAGAAATAAAAAATATGAATGATTAAAAGTGATTGTTGAAATTTTAATTATTTGCTTCCTGTTCCTAATTTGGCAACAAATTTTTAGATATAAGAAGAACATGTACATGGAACAAAATAAATTTACTGGTCGGTTATGAAAAAAATTATCGAACAAATTATCTTAAAATAAAGGTATTTACAATTTTCACAAAAAATGCATTTAAAGGAAGATATTATTGAATTTATCTTCGAGAATGTTTTGGTTCACTTACTTTTAATATAGAAAAAGCAAATTTGATATTTAAGCAACTACATACTAGTTTATTCATACCTGAAATTGGATAATAGTAGGGCATGATTTAGAAGAAGAGAACTATTATAGTTGAAATTACTGTACTTCTATTATAAAAAAACTAGTTCCACAACTTTTAGAACCAATTTTATATTAAAGATATTAGGCAAATAACTTATTTTTCTAATATTTATGTTCTGAAACATTTTTACGATATGAGCTTTAAAGAAAATTTGAAAGAAGGTAGTTTTCGCTTTTTCTTATGAAGATGTTGCCTTCTAAAATTAAATAATAATCACTTACTCTGGCCTAAACTAACATTTAAATAAATTTACTCAGAATAGGCGGTTCATATGCATCGGGCTTATACAGGGTGTTTCGCAAGTAGATGACAATATGCAAGATGGAATAACTAGATCAAAAATGTAGTTAAACGCCGCCAACCGCATGATTCTATCTTATTCCGTTGCACAGATATGCCGTTCCAAAGGTAATTTTGTGAAAACCGTGTTTTTTGTAGGAAAACCTCAATTTTCTCTGCTTCAACACATTTTTTTTCAATGTTCCATCACAGTTTTGAATTCACCATTAAATTTTCTTTAAGTCTAATGCACATTCAATGTTCATAGTATCATTTCAAAAGCGCGATAACAGATCAAGAAATAAAAATTTTAAAAAAATGTTGTCAGCGACAAATTTTCGAGGATCACTGCTCTTCCAAAAAAAGTCCTGCAAGCTGCCGAATCTCACAAAAGTTGTGAAATTTAATTACCTTTCTAACGGTGTACTCAAAACTGCAATTATCTCTCAATTTTGTAATGCAATTGGAATGGGAAGGAGAAAAAAACTCATGTCATGCATATTTTGTAGGATCTTATCTCCGTTAAATTTAATTTATTTTTATGTAAATTACAAATATTTATTTAATAAATCTACTAGGGAGGTGATTGAAACCTAAAAGAACGTCTGGCGTGATGAATGTTTTTGTTTACTTCTTATGGATTATGTTCGCATTACGGTTTGTTTACCTTATCTCTTTCATTCTTCGTCTACCTACTTTGTGTTATAAATAACAATAATAATTGTCAGTATCGTGCAAATCTTCAGTCTGTTAAGGAAGTTTCAATTTGAGTGCAAGAAGTAAAAATGCCAAATTTATACACTTCTGAAGAGTACGTTGACATGATTTTCGCGTATGGGGCTGCAAGAGGCAATGGTCTTCGTGCACAAGAAGAATATCGCAATATGTTTCCAAATCGGCAAAGATATCCAGACCGGAGAACTATTGAAAACGCTTATCGCATCATGAGAGAAACAGGCTCTATTCCAAGACAACCTGTTAACTACGCGGGCCGAGCTCGAAGGGAAGTTGACATTTTAACTATTTTTGAAAATGATCCATCAACTAGTACCCGTCGCGCTTCAAATCAACTGGGAATATCGCACTCTACAGTCTTCAGAGCTCTCAGGGAAGACAATAGATATCCTTATCACCTGACTACTGTCCAGGAGTTGCTACCCCGTGATATGGAGCTACGGATGGTGTTTGCGCGATGGTATGTTCAACAGTGCCACGAGAGGCGTAACTTCCCTGATCACATAATTTGGACAGATGAGGCAACATTCACACGTGCGGGAATTTTTAACTCACGCAACTCTCACCTTTGGGCTCATCATAATCCACATGGCACTAGGGAACACCACTTCCAATATCAGTTCAGTGTGAACGTGTGGCTAGGAGTCTGTGGGCAGCATATGACAGAGCCCGTTTTCTTACCTGGTCGGTTAAATTCCAATACTTTTTATGATCTACTTCAGGATGATATAAGTGCGGCACTCCTCGAAGCAATACCACTTGAAGAAGAGCTATGGTGGCAAATGGACGGGTGTCCAGCGCATAATGGACGAGCTGTAACGAACTGGCTCAATCAACAGTACCCAGGAAGATGGATTGGGAAATATGGACCTGTGCATTGGCCGGCCCGAAGCCCTGATTTGACGCCACTGGATTTTTATATTTGGGGTAGGCTTAAATCGGAAGTGTACAGAGTACCCATTCAAGATATGAACCATCTGATCGCAAGAATTCGCGAATCATGTGAAGCAATGAGAGCTGACCGTGATCAGATTCGAAGGGCTACATCAGCTGTGTTAAACAGATGTCGTCACTGTATACTTCAAGGAGGAGGCCAGTTCCAGCAACTTTTGTAATGTTCAAAGATATTTTATTTACTGTTTAACTTTATGTAAAAATTAATTTAATTTTTCGTTGTAATTTACATAAAAATAAATTAAATTTAACGGAGATAAGATCCTGCAAAATATGCATGACATGAGTTTTTTTCTCCTTCCCATTCCAATTGCATTACAAAATTGAGAGATAATTGCAGTTTTGAGTACACCGTTAGAAAGGTAATTAAATTTCACAACTTTTGTGAGATTCGGCAGCTTGCAGGACTTTTTTTGGAAGAGCAGTGATCCTCGAAAATTTGTCGCTGACAACATTTTTTTAAAATTTTTATTTCTTGATCTGTTATCGCGCTTTTGAAATGATACTATGAACATTGAATGTGCATTAGACTTAAAGAAAATTTAATGGTGAATTCAAAACTGTGATGGAACATTGAAAAAAAATGTGTTGAAGCAGAGAAAATTGAGGTTTTCCTACAAAAAACACGGTTTTCTCAAAATTACCTTTGGAACGGCATATCTGTGCAACGGAATAAGAAAGAATCATGCGGTTGGCGGCGTTTAACTACATTTTTGATCTAGTTATTCCATCTTGCATATTGTCATCTACTTGCGAAACACCCTGTATAATAATAAATAAGGGAACAAAAGTTTGGTATATTCACTAGGAATTTGACCAAGAACACATTCATTTACTATTTGAAATTATGCTATCACAGAGGACGAGTCAAGAAAATATAAAATAAAATTTATAGTCACAAAAAATTTATTTTTTGCGACTTCTGAAGGAATGTAGCAATTGAGATTGTTCTCATATCAGATTCTTTCGATATTTTCTCTAATCCTTATGACTTTATTTCTTACGAGGACTTGGGCCTTGAAGATTTATGTGTAGTTCCACAACTATGAAAACTCTCGTTATAGCCGTAAAGTTCTAGTCCAGCTTTGTCGACGAACTCAGACGACCAAACAAAGAAGACCTCTAAAATTAACGGATAATACGTGAAATATTTAAGAACGTATATTCTGGGTGCTGAATGAGCCCCTTGAATATATAAACTAAATTAAATTGGCAATATTTCGTAATATTAGTTACTTGCCAATGATTTATAAGAAAATGTACGTTCTGCACCATTTTACCAAAATAATTATGTTAATTTTCAAAGAAATTACAATTTGATTAAAAAAATACTTAAGACTACAACTATGAATGTTGAACTGTTGACTATAAACTAAGAAATCATTTTCAATTGTCTATTACCTTCTTCAATGTCAGCTTGGTCAGAATGTTTTTAATTTTCGAATAATCCTGCCTCTTCTTCACTAAGCCCTGTAATACTACTGTAAACTTGATTATATTTTAGTACCTTTATTTACATATTTTTTTACCTTCAATGATTCTTTTCACAAAAAATTTATTTTAATTCTTAGTTGTACTTCTTTTTTTTTTTTTTTTTTTTTTTTTTGACAGGAATGAAGGAAAGTAGGCACATGTAAGGTAAACAGGACCCTACCAACTCAAATACTGCGGTAATGTAAACTGATTTATTCAAAATAAACAAATTTAAGTATAAAGTCTTGCACTAATGCACATGATCCTTTCGTTAATAGCAATTTCCAGGAATTGAGCATAACTTATCCAGAGGACGTATTATTAAAATTTACAAAAAAAAAAAAAAAATGAATAGCCGTAAAGCTTGCTCCAGGAAATAATCCGACATATTTTACGGTCGTACGGCGGTTTTTCTGCCGTACCGTCATACGTCGGATAGTGATGTTAAGTCCCGGCCGGGTACAATGGCCCTACGTCCAGTAAGGAAGCAATTTGTGAGCTGCGTGCAGTTTATCACATCCTCTTGACATTTCCATCATCATTAATTTATTAATGGTTTAACGGTTGCTCCCCCCTCCCCGCCCACCACCCCGCACCCATCGAGTGCCGGAGTGGTAGAGGTGTGCGAGGGAACTAACCTGCCCAGAACATACATCTCTCCGATAACCTTCCCTTTCCTACCGCTTTCATCGATACCCGAACCGTTATTAACCTCTGCTAACCAGGAGGGCTATAAAGTGAATATATGGCTAAAACTTTATTCAATATAATTTGGATCACTTTTCTAAATTATTAGTAATTTTTAAGAAGTAACTATAGACATTCACATTTTTATAAATGATTGTTTAATAATAATTGTAACTCATAAGTTTTAATGATAATATGCATTTTTATAAACCTTACAATTCTACCCAAGCTAATATTCTAACTATAAGGTATTATATTACATTCATCAAATTCATAAAAATATCTTTATTATTATATTAGTATATTATAATTTTAAGTAGTTATAGTGGAGTAGTGAATTTCATTCTGTAGATCATTTCATTAAATAAATTATTGGTTTTAATATATTTTTTAATTGTTTTATTTAATCTGTTTAACAAAATTGTTTTATTTTATTATATTTTAAGAAAGTTTCGTAAGTTTTAAGTAATTATATTTCTTTAGAGATTTTGATGAACCAGTAATTTGTTGATTTATTATATCAACGATTGAATTTTAATTATTGCATTTTATCACGTTTTGTTGTTTTTTATAATTATGAATAATAATCTTATATTTCACCAAGTAATAATAATAATCAAAAAGCAAATTATTTAAAATAAAACATAAAATAAATAGTTTTACAGTATTAATTATTTATATATATAGGAAAAAAAACTTGAGGCTGCGATATATATAGTAAATAAGAACAGGGTCAGAGTGTAGTGAACATATAAAAACAAAAAATTACAAAGAGTAAAATTTTTGGGAAATCTACCGAAAATTTTACCTCTTTCTAATTTATTCTTTACACATACAAACATACATACATATATNAATTCATAAAGAGGTTTTTATTATTATATCGATGCACGCTGTGCAGGATGTAATTTCTAAATAAAGTGTTTAAAGTGTTATTATATGTACATATTTCTTCAACTTATAGTTTTTTAATGTACTGAATTTTTATGTATAACTATATAACATATTACTGAGTAAGCAACTAATAATATACTATTATATGTATGTAAAACATTTTTGTAGTTTCTTGCCAAGCTCAAACTTATTTATTTATAAGTAATGCTAGCTTATTTAGAAATACTTAGGAGAAGAATATTCCTGAAAATCTGAATTATATATATTGAATTACCGGAATGAATAATTGCAAAAAAAAGTAATATATTCTAATATAATAAATATATCTCATTTATAATCAAAGTTAAAGTATTTATTTATTTTAAATTTTCTTCAGCTCCACTAGCAGTAATATTCATTTAAATGCAACGTAACAGGGTAAGTATTAATAAAGTGGCCATTTGAGATCGTATCGTATGCAAGAGTAAAATTCCTTTGGAGTCGTATGGGACCAATACAGTCTGGAACAGTTAATTTCAAAATTTGCTGAGCTTTTCTAAATAATTTTTTTCTGTCAATTTTCTAAGTAAATTTCAGTTATTTAAAACACAAACGAAGTAAACTTAAAGGGAAAAAAGTAATTGGGATTAAAACATTTCTATAATTATTATTCAAAACATTTTTATTAATATTGTGTGAAAAAATGAATCTGAAATGTTTTGCTTTTATTATAACTAAATATGCTATATAAAACTATTTATAAGTAATTCTAGTAAAAAAAAACATATATGACATCATATTTTTGTCTTTATTATTACTTATTTCTTCCAGCAGAGATTACTATTTATATTTATTTGTCATTATATATTAAAATATCAATATATTTTCATTTTTATTGCATAATTTTAATGTAAATAATTATTTAAATTTTAATTAGTTTTCTACGATATTATCAATTAACAAGCATAATATGAATTTAATGAGATTTATTTTTATTTTTTGTAAAATACTTTTAAGACTTCATGATGACTAAATTTGCACACTGAAGAAACAAGTGGAATACTTAATGTCTGCTTAGTTTGTACGGGGAAATCTATCTTGAAAATTTAGAAAAAATAGAAAATCTCTCTCTGAACGTTAAGTCACTTTGGATAATGTGTTAGAATCCGTCTCACCGGTCTCAAGGCTAATAAAATAAAAAATGAAAGTGAAATCCTACAAATTGATTACGCTCTCATGATAATAAATAATGTAATTTAGCTTCCCTCTTTAATAAACGTTTTCCCTTCCAATTAGGAGAAAACCCCTAGTAATGTAAGTGGAGCATGGCTCAGTTGAATTTCAAGGCTCTAATTTCAATTAATTACAATACATTTTCATATTTATTAATTGTAACTAAGTCCTTTGAATCCATATAATATACACTAAAAGAAAAATTACACGAACTTAATGTTTACATTAAAAGCATCTTCAAGGACTTATTAATGGTGCAGAGATCTACCCAGAGATGTGCGTGAATGTTACATATGTCTGAGTAAACACTAAATGGTGTGTGATTATGAGTACGTATTTCTGTATATCAAATAGTTTTCAGTACAATTATAATTTATATATTATCAGGTATTAACAATTGCAGATTTTCTTCAAGGAAATCAAATCATACATCAATAAGAGCATAGGAAATACATTATTAGCTGTGTAGGATCCGCTAAAAACTCTTGCAAATTTTCAATTTGACAAGTTTTCTTATTTATTTATTTTTTTCAGATCCTCACTTTTCCTGATCCCACATAAAGAAAAATAATTATTATTATTTCAAAATTATAGATCCTCATGAAAAATATTTCTGAAATTTACATTTTTGAGAAACTAAATTCAATTATTGTGCTAGTTACTGCTAGGTGCTTTTCACAAAAAATTTATTTTAATTCTTAGTTGTACTTCTTTTTTTTTTTTTTTTTTTTTTTTTTTTTTTTTAGTGACAGGAATGAAGGAAAGTAGGCACATGTAAGGTAAACAGGACCCTACCAACTCAAATACTGCGGTAATGTAAACTGATTTATTCAAAATAAACAAATTTAAGTATAAAGTCTTGCACTAATGCACATGATCCTTTCGTTAATAGCAATTTCCAGGAANTTACCAAATGCATATATTCTAAACTTGGTTCAACTCCGCCAAACGACCCGAGCTTCACAAAAACAGTGGTAACCCATCAATCACTTTCTCACGCAAAGACAAATTATTAACATGGAAAAATAGATTCAGAGGAGTTAAAATGTAAAAAAAAAAGTTCAAATTTCTTTATGATTACTATGAACGATTACTATTCATTACTTTACTTTTATAGATGTGTTAAAATATGTACATATACTTTCATTACCCTGCCATCACTAGGAAAAACATTTACAGCAACCATGAATGCTTTTATTTTTATTTTACGACAGAACTTTTGAAATTAATTTCAACATAGTTTTCTGCAACCCACCAACGTGGAATCAAAAATCATATTAACTAATATTGATTATTGAATGTGTGTGACATTGTGGACTGAACGGTCTCTTATTTTTTCAGAAGGAAAACATGAAATAAGAAGACTAAATATTAACGGATCTCTGTACTGTGTACATTAGAGAACTAAGGATGTATTCAGAGGGGAACATGGTGTTTGTCCAGGCTTTTGAAGATTCGCCGAAGGATTAGGGGGTAAATAGTGACGACATATTTGGGATTTACGGAATCGTCCCAGCCCTTTTGCATTGAAAGGGAATTCGGAGGTTGTAGTCCGGAAGCTGCTTAATATAAGAGGATTCGCTAATGCTCTCTACATGCGCCCCCTTTCACTAGGATTCCTGTGTTAGCATACAATTTACACTCCCACCGCCTTTCCTCTCTGTTAGGCAGGGCCTGCCCGACAGCATATACTGGGGCTTCTGTGTGCTCCCTCGAGTCGTATGAATCTGCCACATTTAGAATGTTGACTGATAGGATGGAAGGAGTCTTCCTGTCGTTCTTCGAAGGGAAAGGACGCCCACAGAATGCTATAAGACACTATATCTTTTTTTTTAGCACTTTTTTTTTCAATGATATCCTCAAGTGATGCAATTATGGCATTGCTCTCTACAACAACAGTTTTAAAATTCAGAGAAATATGGAATATTTTATTCCTGATATTTTTTGGAAATATCGTACGAAATTAGTAAATTTTTTTTTGTTGGGGCTCGGTCAAGGTTGATCCAAAAAAGACAATTTTAAAAAAATGTGTACTTTTAATAATCTGCCGACTTTTTGGCTTACATTGTAAGCCATGTTCAGGGCTATCATGAAATCGAGAAGAGATGACGTCTCACGCCAAGAGTGGCGTCCATTAGTCATGAACATTTGATCCAGGTGACACGACAGTCATACAGTTCAATGAAAATTCTCTTACATGGATAAATCCATTTTAACTCAACCCTTCACCCTGAAAAAAAGGAAGGAATCATAAAATCCTTAATCATTATAGCCGAGATGGTACCGGATCCTATCCAATTGCCAAGGAAAATTAGTCATCTGAGAACCGCTTTTATGAAGAATAAATACCATTCAGAAGTAATAGACAAGGTCTAAAGGGAGAGAAATGATGAACACGAAGAGGAGGAAATAAGAACAATAAAAACGATAAGGTTTTAAAGACAGACCAGTTTTAAAGAAGCATAAATCAGAGCAACATCTAGTTTCATCCGGAAAAATGGCCGAGGTTCTTATAAATCTTAAGAGTTGGTCGGGGACATAGGTCTTCAGAAATTAACCCATGCGGAAAATCATGCAGGGATGAAATTAAAATAAAATAGACATAAAGCTCAAAGATCACAAATGGGGCATAAAATATGGCTGCCTAGAAAAATCAGTATTAGCGATTCTAGTCAAAGAGCTGTGTAATGAATTTGTATTGTTTAAAACTTGGGAAGTAGGTGGCGTGTGGACCAGAACTGTACGGGAAGGGGGCAATTGAAGGATAACCTGCTTCCTTTGTCTCCTTGGTATGGAAGCAGGCTTACTCGGAAATCCGTATAGACCCTTCTAGATATCCAGGGAATTATAAAAGCAGCTCACCAGCGGCCTCCTCAGCTAGTCACCGTCTGTATCAGTTTTCGAGGCAGATAACACACGGGCAGAAAATTTGAACGCCAAGAAAAATCAGCATTAGTAGTAATATTAAAAGTGCTCTGTATTGAATTAGAATCATAAGCAGTTGTGTGAGGTAATCATTGTGTATCAATAGAGATAAATAGGTCGTAAAATATTTAATTTATTAAAATTCAATCTAACAACTTATATTTAATCTTTATATAACGTCCCGTTGTTTGGACAACTTCATATTTCAATCTTTTTGAAATCAAACTTCCGGGAGATATGTCCAATTAAGAAGAAATATCTCTCGTTATTAGATATCTTTCGTATCTCTCATCCTCTCAGATCCAATATGTGGGAAAAAATATTTCTTTTTCAGCCTGAATCCATTATTAATACCAGAAGATATTAAGAAAATCCTGGAAACTAATATTGTCCTCCAAAACTCAATAACTCTCTGGTTATTCCTCAATAATCTACAGTATGTGTATGAGATTTTACTTTTATTCATACGGCATGCAAGATTTCTAAACTGGAGATTATCAGAGTTTAGATTTTGATCAGCTTTCCAATGGTCTTCTTTAAAAATATTCATGTTCCAAAAAAATAAATAATAACAAAGAGACTAAACAAAAATATTTTATAGTCTTTCTTTCAGCAAATTACAAATGAAATATTTCTCCCACATGGAAATGAAGCTTCTCATACTGACATTATAGCAATACGTTAAGATAATTAATGCCTCACCGATCCTATTTAGAGAATATAATGACTCCAAAATCAAAATAGCGTTTTTGGTAAGTGCTTTACAGATGGTAATTTAAAAGATTTCCCATGTTTCCCATAAAGGGGGATGAATGGCTAAGTTGATCGTACAAGATTGAGATAGTTATGGCGGTAAAAGGTATGAACATTTATTGCCAGTCTCTAGACTGTTCGGGAGAAAAGATTCATACATATTATACTCATGAATATTCTCTTAAATATGCGTCTTTAGTAAAAAAAAACTGTGTGTAAGATAAGTTTTTGAAAGTTTCATTTAATAATGTTCAAGTCATGTTTACAAATCTTTCTATAAAACAGATTTCACGAAGATTCAAATAATTTGACCATTTAGTTTCATTTTGCAAAACCATTAAAAAAGTTCGTTAATAGGTAAAACTTAGTTAAATGGAAAAAGTTATTACAAAAAAAAAATTCTTTAAAGAACAAAATAGCGACTGATATCGCGAGATTGATATAAAAAGGATATTTTTTAATCTTAATTTTATACAAGAAAAATATGAAGCTCCTTCCGTAAAGATACGGGTTCCCGTAAGAACTTGCGTGCTAAAGGTATATCAGGATATGTATTCATTATTTTAATGCAAAGTGATTCATTATTGGTAAACTTTTAAAACATTTCTTAAATGTTTTCAATCATTTTATATGTTTACGAAGATAAAAACAACCGCTATAATTAATTATTCTATTTTCATTGAATGTCATAATATTATTTTTGACAATCTTTAGTGCGGGGAATCTAATAACTTATCAGGCTTGTCCTGGTAGCATAACTGGCAAGGCCCGTAATGCAGGAGATCCAGGTTCATGACCTGGCTGGGACAGTTAGATTTTTTATTCTGTTCACTTGCACTAAAAATTGTTAAAATTTACATGGGATTAAATACCACAAGAAAAATAAATATTTTTCCCACTATTTTAAGTCACTTAGGGGGGAAAAGGTTTCATGTTAATAAGTACCATATCTGTTTTGGTGCGTTAGGTCCGCACTAAGGGTTGTGGGTGGCCTAACCTTAGAACCCTCAAGCTTATCCTCCCTTTCTGCTCCTTCGCCCCTCTTTTGGGGTGAGGGCTTACAGGGCGTGTAGGCTGGCATTCGTGGCAGTTCACCCGTCAGCAACAAAACACCGTCCGAGTTTATCCGTCAATTCCTCTCTTTTTCCTGAAAAAGAAAAACATTTCAAACTCCACACTCACATAAANATTTCATAAAAATATTAAATAATATAAACTCTAAATATTTCCACGTACAATTTTCTGTATTTTTTCAGTCGCCCACTGCCCTCGATCTTATGTTGACTCTGCCGCACACTCTCGTTTGTTCGATTACTCGTCCGAAAATCCATTCATTTGTTCATTCTCCCTCTGCTGCTCGGCCGGTCGTTCACAGCCATTCACCCCTCCTCCTTTTGTCTGTCATCATCATTACTACTACCATCATTATAATTATTATTCTTTTCGTAATAATTTAATTAGCTTTATATACATAATTTTTTTGTCGGAAATAATAATGTAATAAGTGCAAAATTTGAATATGTATTTAAACAATAATGACAGGTGTATGTAAAAGTAGGATTTGTTAATTAGGACTTAAAAAATTTACGTATCTTATAAAATGTATAAAGTTTTGACCTCTTTTGCCACAAACAAACATTACTAAGTCTTTTAATTAATTGGAATAAATTATCATGACTACAATTAAATTATATAAAGGTATCTTGTACTTAAGCCAAGAGTAACTGTAATTAAATTAATACATAACAAGGATATTACTTCGTCGATTTCAGCTGGTAAGGAAAAATTTGAAATGTGGAGGAAATTTCACACTTTTCCTTTAATTTTTGTTTACGCCCGTAATCCAATGAGATCCACAAGATTTGTGGGATATCCTATGACAAACGACATACGGCTCAGCTGGCGACAAGCAGGAGAGTTGACAGATGTCAGTGAGCGCTCAACACACGCCCACAATTCGAGAGGCACACATTACGTGCTCGCATTCACACAGAGAACAGTCGAGCGAGAGGCTCGCTAATCGCCGACAGACAGACGGACATTTAGGCCGTCGAAAGTCTAGCCTGCTGATAAATAGCGTGGCGATTAGGGACAGTGAGTACGGGATACCCCCTCCACCCTAGGTTCCTCGTCCATTCATAACTACGAGAGGAAGGTGGATACGATTGATTGGTTGCATAAAAAAATCTGGATTATAACAATAATTTAAAAAAAACAATTCCAAATGTCACTGTTAAAAGTTAAAAAATGTGGAACCTTGAATACGTTAATGTAACACATCTGTAAAACATAAGTTTAATATCATTTAAATTAATTTCAATGAAATATTTATGCATGTCGTATAAATGGAAAGTATATATAACATACTTGAAATAAGAAAAATAAAAAAACATGTGATGAATGCGGCTTCACATTGTTTTACTAAGTTTGCATTAATATTCCTCTTAGATCTGGTTTTGATTATTATCAAAGAAGCTACAATACAACCATAGTTATGCCATTTATCGAAACATGATTTAAATAGATTATTATTTCAAAATGTTTAAGTGCAATAATAATAATACTTATTAATATTCCATTTCTTGTATCATAACTCCATATAACATTTAACAAATTGCAGATTGTATTAAACATCCTGTAAAGTTAATCTGCAAGATATTCTGTTTACAAAGAAAATCTTTAAAAAATTTCAAATAATTTTTTCATACCCGTTACAATTTTTAATGAGCATTGTAGACTGTATTGTACACAAAAAGGATGTGCTTGAAATAGTATATCATTTAAATGTCCCCTTTGTTCCAAACAAATATTTAGTATCAAAATATCTGTTTATTGTTAAACCAAAGAAAAAAAAAACTTCAGAGAGCTTGTCCTGAGCCATGATGTTAAGAACAGGATAGCCTTAAGTGGTTGAGAGGAATTTTAAAACTTATTTAAAAAACAGAGAAAATTACTAATCCTGTGTTATGTTGAACACATTTTTTTTAGAAAACTAATAACAACTAATATATTTAGGATTATTCAATTTGGGCTTTCTCAGAGTCCCTTCAAAAACGATTGACAATAGATGCCTAAATACTGAATTTTGTTTCTACTTTTTATTTTAAAAATTAGGGAGGATGCCCCTCTAAAAGTGCAATATTTTTTATAACATGGGTTTTCTTATAAATAAAATTAAATATAAATGTAATAAAATATTAAATTTCCTGCGCACTAACGATATACTAATATATAAATCTCTATTTTTTTTTTTACTGTCTTTCTACTAATCAATTCCCTTCACTAATTTCACTTATCATCTATTAACAAAACTCAACCAACGGTTAACAAAATTATTAAAATCGTTTCTTTAATTTAATAATTACGTACACTAGAACGTTAGAGACATTAAATCAGAAAGACACACACAAACACATATTATCCTGGACCCAATATCCACTACTCCTTAGAACAGTTTGAAGCTCCTGGAATCTATTGAGGAATAGATATAAGAGAGCTAGTGAAATACCAAATTCCGGAGGAAGAAATAGGTCATCTCGAAAATGCTCTCATGGTGCCTACCAAAACTAAGTTACATAGTTACATTAAAACGGACGTCAAAGTAGGCCGGAGATCAAGGCTGGGTATCTCTTGGAACCGGCCTTGTCTGACACTTGTGGCAATCCTTTCATCCACGACTTCATCCTTCCAGTTCAATCTATAAATTCCTTGTTTCAAAATCATTAGACTCTAGCAACAGAATTACCCAGACTCAACTCTAAGCCCAGGACTCCATCAAGAGCTGTGAAGCACACCCCGGGGAAGAGGCGAGCACACAAACTCCGGAGTGGAGTTCCTACACAAATCCCAATAATTGAATTTCCATAGGGAAATTATCGGCAGACTTAATCATTTTAATCAGATAGTAATTATTATCAATTCAACTAGAAAACAGTTCGATGTCTCCTAAATCTCAGCAATTCAACATTAATATTCAACAACAACATATTCCAAGATGGTATATTCCATAGAATTTTAACAAGCAATATTAAACTCCATTGGATATCTATCTTACATAATATTAAATAGTCTACAGCGATGATAGACAATAGTAATTAAGGCAATAATGCCCCTCAGTAGTTGCCATGCCTTTAATAGAAAAAAAAAAAAAAAAAAAACTCCATTGGAGTAAAAGAAAGAACAGCATACACAAAATAAAATTCAAAATAAATGGTTAACTGACCGCTGAAGTCTCAAACGGGCGGATTGTGTCCAATCGGCGTTGTAGAAGTTAACGTGCTTTTAAAGCGTCTCATTATCATTGTGTGATGTAGTACTCGTAACGTCCAGGGATCAAAGTAAAATAGAAAGATTTCAAGGGACGATATTTGATTTTCAACCTATTTCGAAATAGGTCGAAGGTGAAGAAATATCGTTGAAGTTAAAAAAAAAAACTTTTGGTTGGATCGAAGTTTTTAGTCATGTTAACTGACAGTTTAAAAAGCTCAGAATTCGTGAATGTAGCTCTTAGATCCGCGCTATAAACATTATGGATCAGCTGATGACGGAATTGAAGTAATATTAAACAGAAGATTTGGTTTCCCTTTCTTGGCAAGAGTGCATCTCTGTCCCAGACAACCAGTCCCTTTGTACCATAGAAAACAGGACCGCGTTCAAGACCGATTTATATTTAATCCCGAGAATGATAGCGGTTTATTAACTATTGCATGACTGTCGGCTACACCGGGAGCAATCTGCATACATAAGACACGACTTACCTTCAAAAGCGGCGTCCCTTCATTTTCCAGGCCGAGACCGTAAAACGCCAGTTGAAAGGACCCCTCCTCCCCGCTATAGTGCCACCGGGATGATGAACTTAAGTCGGATTTTACGATCAGGACGAACGAGAGAAGAAAATGGGGGACAATAACGACCGGTAGGTTCCTTGATTAAAATTTGAGGTGGAAGACATCACCTACTGCCTTTTACAGGGGTAGGAAGACCGGGATCGCGCTCAACCCCTAAAGAGCTCCTTTATGGCTTTGTCGAGTGACGCTAGGGATAATCTTACCCATTCTAATAATTATAAGAGTATTAATTTGTTATAGCGTTCGTTATAGCTGGTAACTGAATTAAACAGCCCGTCACAAAAGTATCAACATATAAACTAAGCTTCCCCTTAAGCCCAAGAGGAAAATCTGTGACACCACTAAAATCGCTTAGATCTAGGTTTTCGTAAAATTATAAAAATAACTCCGAAACCTATGCATACAGCAGAAAAAAACTATTGTTTTGCTCAATTTTTTTTTTTTTTTTTTGACAAAATACAATCCCAATTTTTCAGTATTTAGCAAAACTGATGTACTCCCAACGGTAAAAGAAACTTCAATGCTCTACTTCAAAAATAGGAAAACGGCTTAGTTCTCTTAGTCGTATCCTTACATTACTTATTATGTTCACGTAGGCTTCGACGGTCGTTAGTTATATTTACCTTTTCTTCTTCCGGGTTGGACCGTGTCAAGTTGTTGATAGTTGCCGAGCTTTCGCCCATCATGTGATGGCTTCTTCAGGGCTGAGTAGATGTGCGAAAGCTCGGCAACTATCAACAACTTGACACGGTCCAACCCGGAAGAAGAAAAGGTAAATACAATATTACTTATTTTTTTCCTCATTTCTTAAAATTTAATGAAAATAAATTTATTTAAACTTTATTAAACTCCATTCATGGCTAGGAATGTTTTCGTAAACCAAAAGTTTTTTATTTTCAAAAATTGCTGAACAAATCATCCTGATGTTTCCTCCAGTTTAGTTGGGAAGGTAGAAACGCACCCATTATAGTTAAAGTCAGAAATTTCTTCCTTAATAAGGGGGGTTTTTCGTAATGTTGTAGAGATCACTTTATCTTGATTCAAATATCAACGAAGATATTCTTAATATGAACTATGATCCCAACCCTTTCCGTTTTCATCATCTGATTGCAACCAAAAAAATTCTTTCAAGGTTTTCAACAAAAAGCCTATATACCTAATTTATTTTCTGTACTTTAAAATAAGATGGCTCGACCAACATTTGAAATGGCATTTCCTTAATTTTTGTTTTAAAAAAATAGAATATAAATGTTATAAAATTAAATTTTAAACTCATTTTGTTTTTAAAAAAAAGTTTTGTAACGTAAATGACAACTAAGTTTTTATGATTTCAAAATACGTCCCCTCTCCAAATATCTCCTCCCCCTCTCGATCTATTTTAACTATTAACGAACTGATGCAAGGGTATCCAATACGAAGTTTTGGAACCAAACCGTTTTCATTATTTTTAAAATAGCAGATATACACATATGTATACTNATATATATATATATATATATATATATATATATATATATATATATATATATATATATATATATATATATATATATATATATATATATATATATATATATATATATATATATATATATATATATATATATATATATATATATATATATATATATATATATATATATATATATATATATACGTATATGAAAGAGCATATTGAAGCTCCATAGCTAGTCTACAGCTTGTTTCTCCGTAATATTATAGTGAAACTCGCCATGGACAATTGGACTTAGTATATCCCACATTCCGAAATGTGTCCACGCCTTTCGTGGTTTTAGTGGTCAACTCACTCTATTCAAAGATGGAAATAGTCAGTTTCACATTATTTTTCTTATCCTTCCATTTCACCACCTGCAATTCTCTAGTGGGGTACGACTACAATAAAACACTTCCAGTAGGGGTTTCTGGTGGCCGATCGGGAATGGTCAGTGGTATGTAGGACTCGCAAGCAGAATCCGTATAAACAGTCGGAGAAGGGGAATAGGGTTAAGTAGCCTTGGCGGTCCACTCTGAGAGGGGCGAGATGGTGAACTTTCACCAGAACAAGGGAGGGGGATGGTTAATTGGTCACTAGGCTGAATGACTTTAGACCAAAAACAGAATTCCCCTAGGCCGAGAAATGTCCTGTTCCACAAATCTCTTATCCTTCAGCAATCCGCACCGCTCAGAAAACTTCTTCATCCTGATCATGGTCATCGAGGTAGTGCGAATATGTGAGAGGCGAAAAAAAAATGTTTTTTTGTATTTTATTTTAACTTAACCCTCCAAATTAACATGGATTGATTTACCTATATGTCTAGCTTAATCATACATTAAAAATTATTTGGAACTATTGATTATTTTTATTAATAATAATGGTCTAAATACGGAGGGAAGTCGAAAGTGTCAAAATAGTCCCTATTATAATTTTAAGACTTGGTGTGGTGCCTTGTATATTATCTGGCAGTCTTGAAGAAATAGGATTTGTCAATGGATAAATTTGCCAGATTCAAGTGGTTGTATTATTATCAACGTGTTGTGAAATATTTTTTTAAAGTACAAGAAACGCTTGGACTTCTTCCCTGACGGCCGCAGACTAAGGCATAGCGGGGATTAATCCCTGAGAACATTAAAAAAAAGTCTAAATACAACATATGATTTCATAATTCTTTTAATTATATGAAAACAGATTGATGAATGATTACCCTTCATTATGTTCTGATTTACTGCTCTATTATCATAAATATTTGCTTTTAAATATATAAATATTAACTTTAATATGTATTTCTATAATAAAAGGTATCATCCTATAAACGTTAGAAAAAAATGTTCCTTATTTTGCTTAATGTATTTTTTCCAGAAGTCTAATATTAATGAATATATAATCATAAATGAATATTAAATATCATATTTAGGAATATTATTCTATTTTTAATAACATAAT
>KZ807115.1:256337-277876 GCA_000696205.2 Oncopeltus fasciatus
ATATATATATAAATTTCGGTTTCGTTTAATTAGGATCGTTGAACTATTAAAACAATTTTTTTTAATACTTGTCAAGATATATTTGATCTACAAAACAAATGGATTTTCTTCAGAAAATCACTTATTCAATGACAACAAACAATTTAAAAATTGTACTTTACAGAAAATAAAAAGATCATCCATGACAAAACATAGATTTAACATTTTCAAAATATAATAAATAAACCTTAATTTCTTAATGTCTCATGTTTCTGAATCTACCACTATCAACGAAGAATCTTATTTACAAACTTTGTTTTTACGACCCTTTAAAATTAACTTCGGCAACTTTCATTAATTAGATGGATTTATAATGGAAACCTATTATATGCATCGTAAAAACTAAGTATATTTGTTAAACACAATTATTTCTGCCATTTTAAAACCTCCGATAAAAATAATTTTACATCAACATTAAAATAAGAATAATTTATAAATCTCAGCGATAAAACTTTCTTTAGAATAATACAATTTTTTTTCAGCAGTTATTGTTTTTATATACCTTACTTCATCCCTAACTGAAGTAATTTTATATTCATAGAATAAATTTGCTTCCTCAGTGTAAGTAATATCTGCCATCATAAAAAGAAGAACCTGACGGAGATTAAAGAATTGTGAAGGAAGGCAGGGGGCTAATGGGAACATTAATTCCTAGCAACTTTCTATTTTAAGCAGTTCGTATCTAGAAGAAAAGGAGAGAGAGAGAGAAAGAAAAATGCCTGCTGGGAGGGGGTAGAATAAGGATTACCCGCAATGCAACTCATTAGGGTAAAATTTATGTATGAGTGTAATTAGTGCAGTATGCTAGCTTAATGTTCTTGTTTTTGTTTGTTTTCTTCGTTTAAAGGGGTATGTATAATATCCTGACGGCCATTATAACAAGGTTTAGTGTGTCTTTTCTGGATCCCAACAATATTTTAAAACATGGCTCATTACATCCCAACATTCAATGATGTTTACGGGAAATTTTTTTTGACAGAGATGAGATATTGTCTCTTCTTACTAACTGATGAAACCTCATTAAAAAAAATGAACTAAATTAATCATGCAAAGAAAAAATAAGTAGTTATTGCATGAGCATTCAAAGATTATTAAAGCTTCATAGAAAAATTTTAAATTTAAGTATTAAAAATAAAAATACCCATTGCCGTAAGCTTAATACACCGCAGGTATACCATGTTATATTAAATATGGACCTAAATAAAACTAATAATTAATTTTATCTTCCAACCAAGAAAAGGAGAGGAACGCGAGGAGGGGCGATTTTTGTAAAAACGATTAGAGAGTGAGAGAAAAATGGACGAATATTGTTATAAATTTCTGTCATAGCACTAGTACTAGTGTTATGACATAAAAACTAGTACACAAGTAAATAATCTAAAATGTTATTTCCACCACCAATGAATATAGAATTATCATACCTTCCATTATCCGTCTTCATTGGTTTCTGCACACGATCTTCTGTTGGCGAGCGCTTTCGGACATTGTCCATCTTCTGGCCGAATACATGCGTTCACTGTCACTGTCTGTATTCACGCAGACAGTGAACACATGCATTCGGCCAGAAGATGGACAATGTCCGAAAGCGCTCGCCAACAGATATTGTGCAGAAACCAATGAAGACGGATAATAGAAGGTATGATAGTACTAGTACACAATATTATACATTATAGAAATCTATAACTATTCTAATATAGATAATATTTAACTATTCTAATATAGATAATATTTAACTATTCTTCACTTAGGTTTTCCTCTTAACGCCCCTTCCATTATTATATTTATATCTAAATTTTCATTAATGTAACATGATGTGACATGAAATGTAAACACTTTATTAATTAATATCTGATGAAATAAGTATGTTTTCCGTAAGCCATTCCTATAGTATTTCATTAAACCATGCCAGAACACAACATTTTATTAAACTTTCATTTATTTATTACATTCCGTTAAATAAAAAGATTTTATAATTATTTGCCACACCATTATTTGATTTATTCGAGGTGATCTTGTAGGTTTTTTTAGCAGTTTTAGGATCGGGATGATAGGATAAGATAGCTTTATCGTCCGCAAATAGAGCTAAGAGGGTTCTTGGATGGGTAGGGATGTCAGCAGTGTACAGGATAAATAGGATAGGTCCAAGTACACTACCTTGAGGAACTCCCGCTTCCACTTGGTATAAATCGGAGTAATCTTATCCTTGCCGAACCCTAAAGAAACGGTTGGATAAGTAAGACTTAAGGATTAGGAACACAATATTATTATGAAAATCTTCAACAGTATTACAAGTAACGTAAATATAATAATAAACTAATTATTAAATTTTAAATCAGTTTTGTTTTTTTGGTTTGTTCTCAATTTTAATTTTGTTACCAACAAGCGATTATGTCAAATATTAACATAATAAAAAAATGTTGATATTTGACGTGATGGCTTGTTAAACACATAAAATTAAAATAAAGGGATTTATTATATTATAACCGAATAAATTTGAATCAAAAATTGAATTGTTTTGAATGAAATTCTAAAATCAAGTTATTATTTTCAAAATATTTCATAACTTATTGATTGCAGAAGGAAGCACTGATAGGGATTTTTCAATGATTGATTGATTTGTTTTAATGATTTTTCAAAAATCTCGAAGCATAAGTTTGAATGAATATTTGTCGATGTATATGAGGGGGTAGTAGAGCGGACTTATTTTCGGAACAAATTTAGAAAGATGAAAAGCTAGAAAATAAAGATATGTTTCCCTTTGTGTAATGCTCAGATTCATCCCTTCCAGTACCAAATATTAGGCAATATTAAAATAATAATTTTACAGCCCTCTCTTATCAACAGTTATGTATATACTTTAAATTGCATTGCGATTAGCATGATCTGCAGAGCCTCGCTATAATAGTGTTTGTTATACGTCCCCAAAAGTCATCCTGGCAAAAATGACATAAATGTGTCCAAGTGACCCTTTTTTTAAAGGTGATGTTGAAAATTGTCGTTTGCCGGATTAGCCAAAAGTAGCTTCGTTCAGAGCATACTCTGGCGATACTTTTTTCATCCCCCCCCCCCACCCACCGCTAGGCATTATTTTACCGAGAAATAAAAGCTTGACTAGTGACATAGTGCCTAGAATAGTGTGGACACATGCAGATAGCTCTCTTGCTTTTTATAATTGGATTTTTTGACATATTGTATTGTAAATTGTACGTTTCGATTTAATGCTTGTGATATATATATATATATATATATATATATATATATATATATATATATATATATATATATATATATATATATATATATATATATATATATATATATATATATATATATATATATATATATATATATATATATATATATATATATATATATATATATATATATATATATATATATATATATATATATATATATATATATATATATATATATATATATATATATATATATATATATATATATATATATATATATATATATANTTTTTTTTTTTTTTTTTTTTTTTTTTTTTTTTTTTTTTTTTAAGGAAAGGATACCTAATTCCTTAAACGGGTAAGCGGAGCCGAAAAGTACACCAAAGGCAGAAGAAAAATAAGTGAACAAGATAAAAAATATTCGTCAGAAAAGACAGACAGACAACTAGTTAATGACAGGATTTTCGTATTCAGAGAACTCCCTTCTTCTTCGGTAATCTCCGTCAGCGAGAGGAAAGTAAAAATACGAGAAGAAAGTGTAGAGAAGTTGCTAAAGACAGCTTATTATACAGAAATTACACAGCTGCGGTGAGGATTACAGGTATATCTGGAGTGTGGTGTCTCATTGAGGGGCCTCGTTATCTCTGTCCCGCCATTCCAGGTCTCAAAGCTGGCTCTGTCTTCGTCGGGGACAGACTCTCAGTCCGACCTGTGCGACAATCTGTCGTCGGTCCCTGCTTGGTCGGAGAGCTGTAGGAAGGACGGACGGATGGAAATGAGTGGAGATTGTCGTCCTCTGCTTGAAACAGAAATCGTTTTATTCTGAAACGGCAAGTAAATTCGGAATTATATGTAATCTCTCCCCATTCGTTCATTCACGTAATTAATCATTAAAGAGAGAATGTTTTTCATCTGCGCATTATACTATGTCTAAAAAAATTCAATTTAGAAATATTTATAGTATAATTTGTGTTTATATATATATATATACAAGACTTCACTTCATAGGTGCTTTTCTAGTAGAACAGTTTTTTATGCTTAATAAATTTTACATTTTGGGAATATTATTTCAATTGAGTGACGTACTTTTCATATGTCTCTATTTTAGATTCACAAAATAACGGATAAAACAAAGTGCACACTACTTGAAATGACGCCATGAACCCAAAGAAAATATTTAAAAATAACCCAGGTTTTCGCAAGGTGCGCGTAGAAAATTTAGGATAAATTATTGTTGTCATTCATTGTTTTCATCAGCTCTTATTTAAATTGGCCAAACGTTGAACAACTTAGTTCATATACAGATGAATACCTTTATAGAAATTAAAGGGGTAGATAAAAAAAAAAATCACCGTTTTTAAACAAATATTTCTGTTATTATCTCTTTCATATAAAAAACAATTAATAATGCTCGATCCCACATTCATTGTATTTCTTGAAATGGCTGTCTTGGACAGAAACTTCCACCAAATTATCAATTTTTTTTCCCTTCAACAAAACGAGCACGGAACGAAAAAAGTTGTGATTTGGTGGTGCGAAGTCTAGATGGACTATATGGTGAATTAGGTATGAGTTTGAACCCATGAAGTTCTTTAATTTGTTCCTCAGCTCGACGAGAAGTGTGAGGAAGTGCTTATGTAGCACATATGTTGTTGGAATAAAACTCTTTTTCATTTGATCAAAGTAATGCACATACAATTTTGCATAAAATCAATCAATTCGATTGTATATAGAGTACAGAATTCATAAATATTAAGGAAAAAATCGTGATGAATAACAATTTCACAATTCCAAAAAACGCAAAGCAAAGGTTTTTTTTTTTTTTTTTCAAATTGCCCTCTTGCAGCAACCGGAAAAAAAGTTTGACTCCAATGCTTACGAGTATTCGAATTTCACTAATAAAGGCTTATTAGTGAAATTCGAATACCCATAGGCACTTTTTATCACAACGGACATTCTTCTGGTAAAATCTCATATCAGAAGAGCTTTTCAATAAATTTTCACAAATTTATCGCCTCACCTGCTTTCTGGAGAAAAAACCAATACACCCCTTTACGGGAAAATTTTTGCCAAATACTCCCTTATTTCTAAAAATGTATTGATTTATTTTAAATAATTACTAGAAGCCATGCATAAATATCTGGAGGATAGGCTTGAAGAATTGGAAATCCCATGAACGATACAGGTATTCAAAAGCCGGCGAGTATTGAATGAGGAGACTCAGGCCGGTTTCACTCGCCGATAAATGGATTATTTTACATGAAGGAAGAGCTGTTGGCTTTCACACGTGAGACAGGCGGCAGAGAGGAAAAAGGCTGAATCAAAGCTCGCCGCCGGCCGTCTATCGGGAGAATGGGGACCCATTGTCAGCCGTCATACTTTCCAAGGGGGAAAAACCCCGCCTCGAGATCGCCTGTGGGAAGGACGGAAATTCACCGATTAGGCACCAGGGATACTGACCTGCGAATCTTAGGAGTATTCCTGGTCAGCTGCACCGACTCAAAGGAGCTTTCTCTGCCCAAAGCCTCTAACGAAATTCCCGTTCTAAATATTTATTTACTTCCATCTTAAACTAATTTTTCATAATATGTTTAAAACCACTATTTTAATTTGTTTTATGCTAATATATAATTTTAATAATTACAGCATTTTAATTGAGCTAATCAAAACAGGAAATGTATATATCATAGGCACAATATACTAGCTAATCGATTTCTTAAAATAAATAAAATACCAGAGAACTTGATCAATATTGAACCTTAAATCCTTAACAGAATGCTGACGTAGCTTTATCTCACAATCACTCAATATACGCCTAAGTTACAAAATGATGAACAGAATCCAAATTATATAAGAAAAATACCAAGTATAATCCATATTATGAAAATGACTTGAGCGTATACCAGGCATTAATCAGAAAATACAGTTCCCTTCAGACCAAATACTCAAAAATAAATTATCGAATAAGAACATTATTGCCTTACTGTGAACTTCAAAGGTACCAATGACTTTGTTGTCATTGAAGTTGTACTTCTGAGTATACTCGTTTTCCTATTTGTGAGACTGACGAAAGCGTAAATTAAAAACTCAAAGAGCTGGATACCAGATTCAGAGAGATATAATATCCGTACTCGAGCTGCTTTGGGGATAATGACTGAAGGGAAAAAAAGGAGTAGAATAAACATTTCTTCCAGGCTTGACCATGTTGAAAGGGGAACACCTCTTAAGCTCGTGAGGCTGGTAAGGATTACTTTGAAGGAGGTGTATTCGTGTACATGGTGAGATATCTGAGCCTTTTACTACTCCCAAAGGACTCCCGAGGGGACAGAGCCTTATGACACCAGCTGTCTTATCTGGTCCTGGAGAGCGCCGTGAGAAAGTCGGATATTCAAAAAAGTTGCACTATATTCTAAGATCTTCGCCTATGTGGATGATATTGATATCATTGGTAGTAATTATAGTTCAATGGAGAGCGCTTTCCTTGCACTTCAGGTAGGCGCTAAAAGAATGATCAGTGGTGCAAATACGAAGTAAATGGTAGGAGGCTAAAAGTAAGTTGTACCGGGACCTCAATATGCACGTTTTGGAGTCGTTACCATTGAGAAAGTAAATGATATTATATTTCTTGGGTCTCAGGTGAATCCCGACAGCGTCATACTTGCAGAAATCGAAAGAAGGATAATGTTAGCAAATAGATCTTATTTTGGTTTGCATAAGCACTTAGAGTACTCACAAGAAGGACCGAGATCAACATCAACAAGACTCTTATAAGGCCGGTGCTCAACGATGACTCAGAGTGCTGGATTCTGTCTGCTGCGAAGGAGAACTCCCTTGAATGATTCAAACGGCAACTCTTGAGAAGAATATTTGGCCTTGTTTTGACGGTAGAGATGGTAGTAGGTTACTCTACACATGTATTCAGCCACGAGGATGGATAATGTCCGAAAGCGCTCGCCAACAGAAGATGGTTTGCAGAAACTAATAAAGACGGATAATAGCAGGTATGATAGTTCTATATTCATTGGTAGTCATAATAACCCTTTAGATTATTTACAGATACATAAATACATACATACCATACACTCAAACACTTATGTATTCATATTATGTATATTATATTATGATACTGATGATACCCAATCCTTTATCCTTTTTACACTTTTATATACACATTCCTCTTTATATATAAATAGACACACACACACACACACACACACACCCAACCCAACCCTTTATATCCTTTATGTATGCCTTTATATAACCTTTAAATACCCAAACCTACCCAATCCTTTATATATATATAATTTATATGACATTAACATCCTACATGTTTATCAAAAGTCGTATCAAGGTGAATTGCTTGAATTCTTTACTGTAATTCGGCTGAGAGACTGATGATAGTAATCATACACACAAAAGTACAATATTTCACATTAAGTAAATGGAGTCGGTGTCTCGCTCTTTTCACATACGCCGCTAGAGTGTACAAACAGCCTTCTAGAGAAAGCCCCCCGTCCGACCTAATTGAATTACTTTCTCCCCTAAAAGACACCCTTCTCCAAAGACCCTTTACAGCTGATTCTTGAAAAGAGAGAACACGTGTTATTGAAAATTCTTAATTGTAATCATAATTAACCTTTCACTCCATTCACCTGTTACTTATCATCAATCACATTGTTTACTAAATGGAGGCCAGCGGAAATTTTTTCATTATTATTTAATGTAACAAAATTATTCAAATTCTATTGGTTTGAATATATACTTTTAATAGATAAAAGAAGATAAATTATTATAAATACTGACTTTAATTGTGGTAATTAACCCCACGTTAATTTCATACAAGAAATGCAAGGGAATAGAATAAAAAAATCTTACTACTATGCTAGCCTTACATCACCGTCTTATGCTCGAAGGAGCCAACATTGTCAGATATTTATTAGACTCTCGTTTTTTTTTTAATTTAATTTAATTTCATACTGCAGGAGATCCGGGTTTGAGTCCCGGCTGAGGTAGTAAGATTTTTTTAATCTATTCCTTTGCATTTCTTGCGTGATAAATTATTGTATTTTTAAAACCGGATAGGTTTAAAAAAAAACCTGATAGCACTATCAGAAATCTCAAGCTCCCGAATTCTTCTGGTGGTATTATGTAGCTGTCACTTAAATAAATTCCTCGATTGAAAAGTCCACCACCGTTGCTGCGTAAAATGTGCGCCCTTCGCATTTTTCTCTTAAAATTAACATTAGTAAGAGCAAATGACACCAGCTCCGAAAAGGAAAAGTATTTCTCGCTTAAAATGGCACTAGGTCAACCGGGAAGGAAGTGAGGCAGCAATCTCAACTTAGACAGTTTTCAAGTTTGAATAAAAAATTTGGTTACTACATTTTAAAAATAAGAAAGTCCACACCCAACAATCGAAAATCCATTCATACATTTTTCGAGAAATAATAAAAAAAAACTGCTCTTTGCATATATTATGTTCTATGGTAAGACATTTCTCAAGTATTTAAAGGTATAGACAACTCTAACTACTAACTAATTTCAGTCATTATCAACATCATTCAAGAATTTGCAGAATGTTTAAATATTGAATTTTTTTGTTTTGTTTCTCAATTGTGACCGCTAGAGCTCGTACATACATATATATTTGTCAGTGAGTGTGTGTGTGTGTTTTACGTAGAGGGTAAAGCTATTTATACAGAGAGAGAGAGAGAGAGAGTGAGAGAAAAAGAGAGTGTTAAAAATAACTCCTTTTTAAATGTATCTAAATATTTAGTTCATGTTTCAGGTGTAAGTTATTAAATTTACTTAGAATATAAATAGAGGAGACGTTTTTTGGGGGGGGGATTTTTTTTTTTTTTATACAAATAATGGTAGCGCTCTATTTAGAGTGAAAAATAACTAAATGTTATGCTGGCTTGACATCCTTTTTGCCTGTTCACGTAGGCTTCGACGGTCGTCAGAAGTATTTACCGTTTCTTCTTCCGGGTTGGACCGTGTCAAATTGGTGTTATTTGCCGAGCTTTCGCACATCATATGATGGCTTCTTCAGGGCTGAAAAGAGAATGTTTTCTCTCTTTTCAGCCCTGAAGAAGCCATCACATGATGTGCGAAAGCTCGGCAAATAACACCAATTTGACACGGTCCAACCCGGAAGAAGAAACGGTAATAATCCTTTTTACCTTTCAGGGGCATGAATCCAATAGTATTTTTAGCGTTGTTTGTTTTTTTTTGTTTTTTGTTTTTTTCAATAAATTGTATATAGCTTATGAATTACATAAAATTATATTTTAAAAACAAGTTATTCATTATTATAAAGCTTTCAAAATTATTTTCTCATTTTAAATTTCATTAGTCACTTGCAGAAATAATTACAGTGTGGCAGCATATTCATTCACATTTCAACCTTTCTACGTTCTAATTTAGTTGGTTAAATTAAACCATAAGAAAATTTTCACCCGCTTATGTAGGGACCATCCCTCGAGCGGCAATCCAAAATTATCTAATCCAAGTAACTTATTTAGAGATATTAGTTGGTTTTAAAAATGACGCTTAACGCTAGAAAAAATACAATTTTTGGCAAGATTTATTTTGAAAAAAAAAAAAAACATTCTGCCTGTTCTTGAGGGAAATTCGCTTTGGAATGTAGCGCAGGTTAAGCTGAATCCCAATGGCCCTGCTGACTTGGAGTAAGGGGTGTTGATAGGAAGCAGAAGAGCGCGGCCGTGCGTCCCCCACCCCCTCCCCTTAGAAGAGCGCTTATCCCTGGATAAACACTATTAGGGGAAGTTTAGCCACAGGGGAGGAGGGCAATATTGGCTTACTGGAGACTAACATGGAGATGTGTTCCCATCATAATATAGCGACTCATGGCTGGAGTCATGCTAGGTTTCACATGTGGTCACACGACTTCCTTGACGGAAGTCTTTTCAAGATGATTCCTCGCAAGAAAATGTGCTATTAATTAAGCCGCCCTCTCCTACTACTAATTATTTGTGTAAAAAGAGTTTTTCGTAAAAATCTTGTAAAGCTTTGAAAATTAATTTTCTACTTATTAGGTTCTTTTAGTTTTTTTGTTACGCAAATAACAGAGGAGTTATTACGATTATAAATTTGAATCTCCCTCTAAAACATCTTTCATTTTCCTTATCTGATTATGAGAAAAAATAATTTTTTTAAAAATGTTTTCAATTAGAAATATTAATATCGGTTTTTTTTCGTGTATTTTAAACCAAGAGAGCCCGACCAACACTAAATTTTATAAAATTTGACACACGTTGTGTTTTAAAAATTTTTTTTGTTGCGCAAATTTTTTCTTTATCGTCGTATTTATGAATTAAAGTCTATTTAGAACAAAATATCGTGAATTGATTCCAGTGAAGAAAAATTATGAAATAATATAATTAACACATGAGAAAAAGTGTCCGGTGACACAACTCTCAAAGTAACTTGAACCAATGCTCCACGGAGTTCCAGTGGCCATCTTCGTTTGAGTCAGCGGGGAGGGTTGAAGGGGTTGGAAGACAGAGCCTATGGAAAAGGGTTGGGGTGGTTGGTAGTTGAATGGGAAAAGGGGTAGAAAATGAGTTCTTGGCATGAAAGGATATTGAAGCCACTGTAGAAGGAAGAGCTAGATATATAATAAAGAGCATTTGCAATTATTCTAAGGATTTCCGATCGGATGGATTGGATTCAATTTTCCGCACCATTTCTTGATACTTGTAAAATACGCTTGTATTTTTTTGAAAGCGTATTTTACAATACGCTTTTTGGGATTGGAGTGAAAAGACAGAATAGCCTTGTCTTCTGAAAAGAGAGCAAGGAGAGTAGTTGGGTGGATAGGGATGTCAGTAGTGCTTAGGATGAATGAGATGGGCCCATATACACTACCTTGAGGAACCCCCGCTTCCGTTACATAGTATTCGGAGTTTTCCTTTCTTGGCCATAAAGAAGAGCTTAGATGAGTATGACTTAAGTATTAAGTATGCATTAAGGGAAGTTTGAGTTTCAGTTTATACATTTGACGGAACTCCATGAAACGCCTCAGAAACATTCCTCAAAAAAACAACAAAAAAAAAAAAAAAAGCAACAATAGTCTTTGGGTAGGATGAGGAAATGTAGTCTACGACACCTGCTAAACAGTAGATTGTGTTCATCAGACGTAAAATTGGTGATTAGGAAGAGGTTCAATTGAAGACATTATTCATTTTAACAGAGCTTTTTTTTTTCAAAACACGATTGGTCGGTGAAATGTTAATTTATGAGTTAGTGTTAGGCGGTGGTAAGAAGAAGGTGGTCTAAATTTGGAGATGTTTTGGGATGACACTGCATTGTATAGAGTATGGCCATGGAGTTCTGGGTCATTCCAGACACAATTACAAGTGTATCGCATTGTAGTCTCTACCAAGGTCTTCGTGGAACATTAAAAATTGTTCTTGAAACAATTTGTTATTGAAAGAGTAATAGAAGAAGTAGATGCATTCATGGATATTGTTGCTGAAGGGACTTTTAGAACGTGGAGGGTAAAATATGATGGGTAAGGGATTTGTGCATGAGAAGTGCAGTTTCATGAGCTCGCCCGTCAGGATGGTCTGCCCACAAAATTTAGATCACGCTGTCCTCTTAACTCCCCTCAAAAATGATTTTAAAAAAAGAAGAAGCTTAATTGGAAAATTAGGGTCATTTTAAAAATCAACGACGCTAGACCATGTACAGACGTATATATATATATATATATATATATATATATATATATTAATCAANGTCTTTCGAGTCATCAATAATACTCGTCACGGCAACTCTCTGTGTCCGATAGTTATATATATATATATACAAGTATGTATATGTATAGCTGCATAACCTGAGCAGATTTCTCAAGCTTCATTAAAGATGGAAATTAAATTTTAACTTAAATGACGCATGCAAGTAGCTTATCCTCTTAGTCACATGGACATGAGAGTTATAGCTCCTTCGGCCGCCTACACGGCCACTTGGACAGGTCAAAGGAACTTTACGAGCCTTGGATTTCCAGAGCGGACAATGCAGTGCGATCAGGACTGAATAAGAGAGGTGACAATACCAGTCCGGCGGTCAATAGGAGTCTTGAGGGTCGTGTTTCAAACTACGCCCGGATTAGACAGAGAAACCCCATCGGTGCCCTTTGCTGGGCGAGTTACCATAGCTTAGCAGCAATCTCATAGCTTTGGGCAAGTCTTCTTTTTGCTGGGAGCGGTCGTAACTTAAATACTCGAGGGACAACGGCCAGTCCTTGATTCAAACACGAACACCGAACATTTTCCGACTCCTTTTTTTAAATTCCAATGACCAAACATGATTCATGAATTCCAAACACTATTCAACAGATTACCAAAAGAAAGGAAGCTACCGAACTTACTATAATGTTATAGACGAAACTGTATAAGAAAAAATTCTTCAAATCTTGATTTAAATTACCCCTTTGATAGATGTCTATATATAAAATGCGTTAGTAGGCAAGCGCGAGTGTTGTTTTTTTTTTTTGTACATTTATTTGTTTCCTAATGTTCTATAGCTCTCATAACGTTATGTATTGTCTCTCACTGAAGTAAAGGTTGAGTTATTTCCTGAGAGGGGTCGTTTAAGGTAACATGTATATAATTTAAAATATCTATCATATATAATTGATTTAAGAAGAATAATATAACATAAGAAACGCTGTTCATAGTCAAATTTCCAACATTTTTTGTTATGAGACTATTTTTATATATATAAAAAAAGAAATTATGTTTAGTACGCTAGTTACGATTAGTAATTAAGTTTTGAATTAAGTAAGTTATTCTGTAAAGTAAGTCTTGAAGTTATCACTTATTAAATAATATTCATAAACTATTATTTTCATAGAGTTATTAATACAAATAAGAAAGGAACATAATTTGTCAGAAATCCCACCTCCCCAATCGTTCGTTAATTTTTTAACGATATTTTTAGGGGAACTAGCAAAACATGTAACTCCTACATCAAAAACATCTTTTAAAAATATCCCAGTTTACAAATGTTTAAAAACACAAGAGTCAACATGGAAAATTTCTTTCTGTACATATGAATTGAACATATTGGGAATGTCAATACTCAGATATAAATTAATAGGAAGTAAGAGTATACAAACAAGTACCTCGTAATCATGGCAAGTTTTTTGTTTTCAGGTAAAATGAGTGATTGTTTCATTATGATCACATTTTTCATATGACCTAGTAAGCAAAACTTTGAATGTAATTTTTATCATTATATATGTGGTTGTGTTTTAGTGCTTGAATTTTATACATAAATATAATTTGCCTTGAAGATGGTATGCAGTATAAGCCAAAAAGGAAATAAATTCTTGCCTATTGTTAAGAGAATTGTTTTTTTCTGAAATACTCGTTCATCTATGTCAATGAATATTTCAAAAGTGTTCCAATTTAAGACAACACAATTAAAACTTATTTTAATCAAAATAATTATATACTTATTTTTTCAGGGACAAAGATATTTCTAGTCAGAGTAGCAAAATTCGAAGTTTTCCAGGTTATTTGTTTTTTCCTTTACTTATAAAAGTAAATGAACTAGTCGTTTTTTAGGGTAAAAAAACGTTCATTGAACGAAATGTGCTCATCACCCATCTTTAGCTACTACACTAACTAAACAGATATCCTCGTTAAAGAAAAAGGTTATATATATATATATANAAATAATTATGTGTCGTTTAATATCATAATGCATTTTCTTGACTATGAAATGCACACTTAGAAATCTTTTACTTAACATAAACTGTTATATTATTGTAAGATTTTTTTTTTTTTTTTTTAAATAACAATCTCCTTTAAGTGGTAGAATGATTCTACATTACAACTAAAATGCGAACATTTTAGTTCTAAATGTAAATATACAAAACAATTTTGAACTAAAATTAAAGGTTCTCAATGTTGATATGCTCTTTCTACTCTCTATAATAATCAAAGCAATTATTGTCGTGATTAGGTGTTTTAATTTAATGAATTAAAATAATGATTGATCATATCCACATCGGAGATTACTACTAAGGATGCAGCTAAATTTTAATAATTAACAATTTAATGAGTTATAACATATTAGAAAGTGGACTCAGGCAGAGAGGCAAGATGATTTGGTAGCGACAGACCATCAGCTGTTTTGGGATCGTGGGAAGGCCTCTTGGTTTCTCTCTCTCTCTCTCTCTCGCTACGTGTTAATATCCAATCAGAGGCCTACTTCGCACTCTGTTTTCTATCCTCTGGGGGGTAATAGCATCGACGACCTCGGCAGACACTTAGTCACGAGAAAGTACCACCGTCTGATGAAGGTCTCGCTCTCACACGCCAAAGACTCAACCCACCTGTCTTGGGGGCAGTACAGCCGAGCGCTTCTTCTTAAGCCCGCTTCGCTGGAACGGCGCAAAAAGAGCACTTGTCTTGTTTTTCGTTAAAGGGGGGCGTAGACAAGAGATAAGACAAAAAAAAACTACAAAAAAACAAAGAAAAGACAGGTTTATGTCGGTGGCCACCGACATAAAGCCGACCGAGTAGAAAGAGATGGGGGGAGCTATCAACTCATAACATTCCAAAAAGTATTTCAAATAGTGCGCCATTCGGAAAAATAGAATACACCATAAATTTTATAAACACACGTTTACACTAATATAATTCTAATAAAAACAATTTAGTTACGAATATAAATTTGATCTTCCCCTCCTATTTATTGCATTGTAGTCAAAATTAAAATTTACTTTATATAACTAAATACTAAACTTTTTATATAGGAAATTAAACACTCCCGACTGCGAAGTATATAGTAAATAAAAAAAGGAGAAATAATGAGTGCAGTGAACACACAAAAAGAAACATTACAATGAATATTATATATATATAATTATGATTGTTAGTACAAATACACAGGGTATTTGAATAGAATAATGTAATATCTAACGTCAATCGATACTCGAAAAAACGCGAAAAATTTTAATGGAATCTTCTAAGAAAATTTAACTGAACTAATTGAAGTAGAATCAATTGATAACAGTTGCATTCTGGAATAAATGGACAATGATGAGAAGGGCGGAATGGTCAGAACGTAAAGGAATGGGATGTGCTTAACTTACTACAACACATTATAAATTATTTTGTTTTTTTTTTGTTGTTTTTATGCGTTCCTGTCAGAGTTTTATGGTATATATATTTAGTTCCATAATGGTCCTTAGGATTGGTTCTTCCATTATTTTATCCTAGCTAAATTTCAGCCATTAACAGACTCATTCGTCAAGGCTACAAGGAGCTAAAATATACCTATTTTAATTATACTATTTTTATAATGCGTTTCCAAATTTGTGTTTTCAATTTTTTTGGTTATGGTTTTTGAGAAAATTCTATAAGAAATATATTTTAGACGAAATATAATTACATATATTGTACTGTGCATATTTTTTTGAAAATTTAAATACGACGAGAATATTGACGATTTTTCAATTTGGTCTTTCTCTAAAATTAACCAGCGGACACTTAAATATTAAGGCACACATTTCTTAGTAAACAGAATCAAGCATATATTCTAAATTTATTTCAATTTTTGGAAACTTTTGGCTCCTAGAACGTATAAAGTCTTCATAACTATCCACATTTTTTTCTTCTTAGGATCGGTGAAGTCTATAAAAACTTTTCAAAAATTGCAGTATGGTAGCTAAGTGATTAGACTGATTTCCTTATGGGACACCTGCTAAAATATGTTAATCTCATAATCAGCAAACTCGCACTTTCGGGAATAAGGATCAGGTGATGTACTCATTAATGATTGAACTAGGAAATCTTGGCAGATAATTATTTAGTGATCTATATAATTATTTTATCGGTAAAAAGTGTAAGTTTGGTTAACCTTATACTCATATTATAATTAAATTTGTAGTTGGTATGATGCTAAGGAATTCAGTTGGTATACCCATTTTTTCTATGACATAGTTATTTATTCTGAGCGTTGGAAAGTTAAGTTAATCACTGTATATTCAATACGCGAGAGGTTAACTTTTATGAATTTTTTTTTCACGCAACATAACCTGAACTACTATTCATCAACAAAAAATTACGTTTCTATAACCTGCTCTTTTTATTATGAACGGACGGCATGCCAGTTATCAGCGCAACCACTGAAAGAATATTATTAATAGTCATTTTATCAACTTCATTAACAGGTAAGTGTTGATAATTTTATTACATTAGAATAATATAATGCGGAGCTTAGAGCTCTGTAATCGCTCCGCTAAGCAGAGAAATTCCAGTCAAAACAACTTTTATTTACTACTAATTTATTTATTTTATTTTCATTTGGGACACTGCATGACTAAAAACACAAGAAAATAACTCTAATTATTTTTATAAAATGAGCGTTATCTATTTATTCACATAGCTTTAAGTGTCAAAATTTAGAGCCAAACTATTATTTTGTTATTATAAATAATTTTTATAAACCGATCCCAACTGATTAGTTACATAGATATCGAAAAGTTTGATCACAACACATTTATTACTAGCATGGTTGTTTTGTATTTTTTTCAATTACATCTGATATTTGTCAGAATATATGATCTAATGCTAATCTTTAATAAACAAATAAAATAAAAAACCACGACCAAATCTATTGGGTCAATTATGAAAAAAGAAAAAATAAAGCAGAGGAAGTTTTAATAAAGAAAACAATATTCTACAGAGTTGATGTTATTTATAATTTTGTTGTCTAAATCTTTTAAAGAAAAAATTAGTTTTTCATTATTACACTTAGAATATATCAGATGTTAAACATTTTTGTAGGTTCTTTCTCATTAAGCCTTTGATTAACTCATAGCATACAATTTTTTTTTTTTTAAGAAAGCTTCCTTCTAAGTTTTAAAAATTTTATTCTGACAGATCCTTTCGTAGGGCCTGTATAGGTTATTTTCTTGGGAATGACTCGGGGGGTTCGGTTGGCTGTCAATGTGTTGCTGGGTAATGATTTTTACTCTTAAATGATTGTTATATATAAATTTTATTAGTAGATTGAACATTACCATTTCTATGATTAATGTAAATGTTATTGTTTAGTTTTTTAATGTGGTAATTAATACAACTTTAGGAGTACAAATATTATCTGTAAGAGAGGACTTAAGACAATAAAGTATTTATCTAATCTAATGGGTCTACAAATTAGGTAATTACATTTTTTTTTTTTCGATTTCGTTTTTGCTTTTTCTAAATGATGGAGAGGGAGTAAAGAGTAGAAGATTGCCACAGAAACGGGCAAAAGGCCACTGCTTACATCTTTACAACTTACGCCTGCGTCGGGCGGGTCACCTATAAAGAATATCACGTGGGAGGAGCAGCTTTTCCGCTAGCAACATGAGGTTTAGATGGCTACGTTGAAGTGTGCAAGCAACATGGAATCAAAGGAGAGGGGGCCAGGATAACCTCACTTGGCGTCATTTGGCGTCATGTGAGTTAACAATCGGCGGGAGAGGTTATTAAACCAAATATCTGTCTATTTGAATTTTAATTGTGTAGAAATAGTGGATAATAGGATTTAATACAAAAAATTTGATATTTCTGTACACTTTTCGGTTGAACGTGGACTCATCGCGGACTGGAGAATCTAAAACTTCAACTTTTATAACAATTATGCAATATTTTATGAATTCTACGAATGTACAAATAAGCTATACATTTAATTTGATAGAGCAATACTCACCTCAAGGTTTACTATTGTAGAGAGAAAAAACCTTGTATCCGAATACCGCGACTAGTTCGTTAATCGGGGTGCCAGTGTAACTCACGTAATCCGTTCGGGTCTCGCAATCCTGGAGCTTCGGATTCAAATTCCGCCTAGGGGAAGCTTTTATCGATAAATGAGCAATTTATCCCGCCTTGTGCAACTACAGTGTCAATGAAACGAAAATTGATAATTATATTTAAAAAATAAATTACCAGTGTAGGGCAGGACGTCTATTTTTTAAATACACTGAACAAAATTCTGTCACGATGTTTTTCATTACAAGTCCTTACAATTAATGTTTTTTACTTAAAATCGAATAATAGAGAGGAGTGGGCTTTAGAGAGAGAAACTATTATTTCTTCAAATTAAAATTTATAGCAGATAAGACAAACTCCCTTTTTATTTTCATATTTTCTGTGTAGAATAAACGTTTTTTTGTTTTTTTTATCAACCAATATCAAATGTGAGTTTAAAGAAAAACTCTTGGTCTCATTTTGATCAATAATGAACCTAGCCTTAAGTTTTCCATTTAATATATGTATAAACACAAACACAGACACACATGTATATATATCATTCGTCAAGNTCTCTCTCTTTTTTTCTATATATATATATATATATATATATACAGAAAATGAAACACTCGCGGCTGCGATATATAGCAATCAACAACAGGTCGGATAGAGAGTGCATCATCTTGAATGATTTTAAAGTCTAAACACTTAGTTCACAAATAACCAAACTCACTTCATAGAATACACAATTAAATTAAATTCTGTAAAGATAAAATAGTAATATGAAGGTTACGTTAAATTAATGATAGGTTTATATCAACAATTCTCGTATAAAATCTGTCCGGGAGCATAACTGTAAATCTCAACGATCCTAAATCAGTTTCAAACCTGTTCCATATATTTTCAGTCATTCTTTAGTTATTTATCAAGTGATATAAAAGTACTTTTAACACAGTTATATGCTATTAGAGAAGCTTTATTTTCTTACGAAAAACCGGAAAATCGCTAGAAAAAACTATTCAACCGAATATACATAGTACCTTTAATAATTAGTTTTATTCTCAGCTCCATAACAGATTTTCTAAAGGTATTTTTACCACAAGATATTCGGGCCTTGAGAAGGAAGCTGTGTAGGAGAAAGGTTTCCAGGCATTTTAGATGTCTCTTTGTCATTTAGGCATAGTATGGTAGCTGTGAAAATCAGTCGGGATCATTTAAGCGTCTCCTCAAAGATGAGAGATGTACTAAACGGTATATTTCAGGTAAATAATCTCAAAGGTTATTGTCACTACCAATGAATATAGAACTATCATACCTTCTATTATCCGTCTTCATTGGTATCTGCAAACCATCTTCTGTTGGCGAGCGCTTTCGGACATTTTACTGTGACTGTCTGTATTCAACTGCTTCAAAGGCAGTAAACACATGTATTCGGCCAAGAAGATGGTTTGCAGAAACCAATGAAGACGGATAATAGAAGGTATGATAGGTATATTTTAAATAATTTATGATCATAAAGGAATTACAGCAATGGAATCTGCGATAGCATTGTCCATTGCTACACATACTTTTGCTTTTTTTTTTNGAGGAAATCCCGAAGCCTGGCGACCTGAAACGCCTCTACGTCGAGCAGTTCTGGGAATGGAACCTCCCAGCAGACCAGGCGTTAATGAGAGCCAGGCGCTCGGGTAGGCTAACCTCTCCACCTGCAGGTCTTCTTCCAGGCTACCAGCTTCCGGCAAGGCTACACGAAAGGTTCACCACTTGCCCGATCTGCGGGGAAGAGGGCACTTTTCCTTCGAGGAGCTTCAGCATTGCTCAGCTTGAGCAGCATCTCCCTACCTAAAGGAACGCTTCAAGTATGACAATCCTTCGTTCTTGAAATACAATAAATTTATACGAACGAATTCTAATTCTTATTGTCCATCTTTGTAGTTTTTTTTTTTTTTTTTTGGAATTTTATAGTTTACAAAAGCGCTACAGCTTTTAACTTCGCTTAGAATGAAATAATAGAAACTTCAAAGGATCATTCTTCCAAGTACTTGGAAGAGGCATGTCTATCTGATGTCAGAACATAAAGCAACATACTGAGATGATTTTAGTTGGGGTTCGGTCAAGGTATTACCGTACCTTGACCGAACCCCAACTAAAATCATCTCAGAATAATATCTACGGTCAAAAAAACTCTTTCTTTTCTTTGAATAAAGCAGTATAGAATCCACTTCAGCATAACCGAATATAGAGAAGTAAAAAGAAATATTCTTCATCTGTAGTATCAGAATCTGCTTCTTCCGGATAAAAGTTCCTTTTATTCTTTAAAGTAATATAAATTATTTTAATGTTTTGAACACTTTTCGTCTTGTGTAACCGCCATCAAAAGTTGGGAGGTTATGAGGCAGGTTAGCAGATAGCTGCAAGCATTTCAATCAATTGCTCTGAATAATTTCAGAAATAACAGCAAGAACGCGTTTCCAATGAAGTGTTCTAAATCAGTCGAAAATATATCATAATTAATTTGTGTATTACAAAATAGATATGGGTTAATCTTTTCTTTGGAAGAAATTGAAGCTACTCAAAGGTCAATTTTTCTAAAATAATCTTTGATGGTTTTAATTTAATTTGTATTTTAACGGTTTAATTTTGTATATTTCTTTTTCTGTAAACTTATTTAATATTTTGTTACTTTAAATGTCATTTCAGATTCTTTATCTAATTTAAGGGTTTTTTTAATGTATAATTTCTAATCGTTATATTGTAAAATTTTTCTCTCACTTTCGGGTATTAAGTGAACTCATTATCAAACCAAAGAAAAATCGCAGAATTCTAATTTCTTCACTTATACTATCCTAATTTGATTAAGGCTCTACAACACAAAATGTTCTTTGATCCCATCCTCAAATCATTCCACTCTTTACAATATCAATTTATCAGCTTATAGTCTTGGGTCTATACAGATAGTAAGCTAAACTAATGCTATTGAGTGCGTGCAGCTCACCCAGGCTATTATAGAGATGTAAAGATTATCCCAGTAACATAAATCTTAAAAGTGATAACGAGTTAAAAATATACCTTCTTTCATTCACAAATTACAACAAGAATATGACGAAAATATGAAAATAAAACTATTACATCCAATCCTAATCCTATCTCTCACAAAAATAAAATAGACCTATTGCAAGAAACCCAACCCCCACGCGGTAGATCATGTCCTTTCTCGACCCACAGAACACCAGAGAAGATGCGTGTGGTCAGCACATCGCACTGGCTTCCTGATTTTTCCAATTTAATGAAGTATTCTTAGAAGTTTTCAATTAGGGCTGAATGTTCCCAAGAGCATATCAGGAATTTACTGGTTCATTACAAATAGAAGCAGAGAAAGAAAAAAAAAATCAACTATTCACAGTGAGTATATAACCTAGAAAATTTGGCTCAGTAGTCCAGTGCCTTAACCACTGAACCAACCCGCCCATCATCTATTGTAATAAGTATATAATTAATCATTACTACAAATATATATAAAGGTTACGTT
>KZ807115.1:282858-294681 GCA_000696205.2 Oncopeltus fasciatus
TCCCTGTTCTGATAACAATTGTTCGGCTTCATATATTGGTCAAACAAAGAATTATCTCAACAAAAGACTAAAACAACACGAATACAGCATCAAGATTCGTGATATGAACTCGTCGGCCCTCTCCCAACATGCTATTAGCACCAATCACCCACCGGCTTTCAATGAAGCTACCATTCTGGCCTCTGAGCCATTCCTCAAAAAAAGGCTGATTTCGGAATGTGTGTACATTAATCTTAATCCTACCTCTATCAACGATAGGCAGGACAAAGACAACATTTCGTCAGCGTACTGTAATATTTTTCGTATAATACAACGAAAAACTACTCTGAAACTCCCCCATTGTCGGCCTCTTTCTTTTTCCCTTTGAAGGGATTACCTGGTTAATTCCTTTCACCCGGCCCATAAAATTCTTGTTCTTTGAATTTTACCGACTTACCCCACTCCTCCCTGTGACTGTGGTTTCACTTTTCAGTTGTTTCTGCAGTTTACAATGTGAACAGACACCACCCTGGGGAGATTTCTCCACCCAACGCCATTGGTACATATCATTTTGTAATATGTTTTATTCCTAACCATAGTTAATATTCTTACATATCCTTTTTTCTTTTTGTACAGATATTTCAATTTTTATGCATTACTGTTATTTGTGTGTATTGTCTTTTTAGCCCTGATGATGGCTTACTAGCTAAGCCGAAACGTTGGCATAAATAAAAATATTACTCCAAATTGTGGTGTATATTTTTTTTTCTTCCTGGCCGAAACCCCGACCATTCTCACACGATTTCATTAATAACAAGGTTATTTTGTCCGGTTTATGTATAATCCTTGCTCCTTTTACAAATCAAAAAATGGAAATTTTGAGGGAGATTTTTTGGATTCATTAGCGTTGAAAAGTTTCCCTGAGTACAATTAATCCCTCCCGTTCAAAGAAAGTTTCTTTAATTTTGAAAATTTACATTTTACAGACCACTATCCATACATCGTAAAAAGCGATTAAAATCATTATAAACTCCTGTATATTTTGGGGGGGAAAATATAAAATTATTATCATAATGCTTGTTGTGAGTAAACTATATTTTATTTATATCATATAAATTACAATTTATGGTAGTTCATTACTATATTCCCCTCTTCAAACCATTTCGGGTGATTTCTTTCAAGAACCTTCCCGCAGTAGCATTCTGTATGTAAAATAAAATATTTAATCAAGAGTTCATTTAATTTATAGTTTATTTAGTTAGTGGTGATGGAGTATGGAGATAGGGTTCCATCTTAAAACCTCCTACTACCATAATGGCTACATCATTCCTTCATCAGGTAAGTTATTTTTATTTTCATGACACACAACCACAATGAAATAGAAATCCAATCAATCCTTGGATAAATGAAGAGTTGTATCATTTTAGACGAAGTATAAGGAGAGGGAAGGGGTTTTCTGAGAACGGCATAAACATATAATTGTGGACCAATTATGAATTGTCAAGGTTTAGACTTAGTTACTTTTTTGATTTTAAGTCACCTGAACATTATTTACTTTATAGCCATTAGGTTTTGAGTAATACCTTCTTGTGATGTATACAGCACTTTTCTAAGCAAATTTGAATTTATAAATAAACTAGGCACCATTATACATCACCCTGGTACCTGAAATGATTTAAAAGTGAAGAAAAATGCTTAGGAAAAGCTTATGATGTTCATTAGCAAGGAAATTGTTAGAAAATTTGAGAATTATGTCATTTGCAAAAACTTCCTATGCACATGGCACAATGTCTTGATAGCCATATTTTTTTTTTTTTTTTTTTACACTACCAATTGTTGCAAAATGTATTAAAAATTACAAAATTTAATACATTTGAAAAATAAATATGTGTTATTAAAATTAATTGCGAGATAATAATGACTATGTAACTAAGATATGTAACTATTAACTTTGTGTGCTCCTCTTTCTCTTCCCTAATGCGCTGTTCAGAATCAGCTTTGGCGATATTAACTTTTACCCTCATTGCCTTATCCAGCTTGAAATATCAAATTACAGACTTTGCAACTGGATTTATTAATACACATTATAGTATACTAATGAAAATAATAATTTCTAACTTAAATGAAAAATAGAGGGAACATTCTCATTTTGGGCTACTGACGGATTTTTGTAATTGTTTCTGAACTCTTTGTTGAAAATTTTGCTGTATTTTAAAAAGAGTGAAGTTCGGTTTTTTGATTGACAATGTTTTCGAAACATCGAAGCGAAACTTAAAAAACTAAGCATAAAACTATCGTAGATATAATTTTTTAGTTAGGTTCCTTAGCCTGCGCTTTGAACCCGTGTAAAGGTACTACGACCTCGTCAGGCATGGATGTTGTTGCGAATCCTCCCCATCAGTCAAGACCTGGTCTGGGACTGACCAGTTTTAAGGAGGGGGTAATGTTAAAGATTAGACAAGTAGGTGACGTAAGGACCAAACCTATATGGGAAGGGACTAATTGAAGTATGACACCTGCTACTTTTCTTCAGATGAGTAAATTAGGTTTACTTAGAAATCGCTATTAGAATCTTCTAAGCCTGCCTCGGCCTTTCCCTGGTTATAAGTTATAAAAGCAACTTGCCAGTGGCCCCCGAGTAAGTGTTAAGTTAGCCTCATTCATTGTCAGTTTCCGTTTCAGGTCGCGTTTCTCAGTTCGTTGGGCTGGTTTTAGCCTTTGCAGTGCCGGTAAAAGGTATATGTTAAGTGACAGTAATTAGCAAGTGTACTGATGACTTTTTGTAAATAAGAACGTATAATTCATTTGTATATACTTGTTAATTAGCTGTAAGTTATTTATATTTTCTATTTATTTATTCATTAGTTAATAAGGGCAATAAGTTGAATTGTCTTAACTTCGATTATCTTTGTTCATTCACCCGTAGCCCATGACAAAATATATATATATATATATATGTGTGTGTGAATGTGTGTGTGTGTGTGATCTACAATAATAGGTGTTTATTTCGCTTAGCTATTGTCACTCTAAAAAATGATATGGTTTTATTCCTAATGATCTATTTCACAGTTTTCATTATTGTTTCTTTATCTTTCCTACATGTTTTATCCCTATTAACAAACATTTCACACATAAAAATCACTACTCCACATACTACGAAGAGTCAGTTCACAACAGCTCATGATTTGAGTGTTACGCGCCCCAGGCTTCTTCAGGGAAATTACTCCTAGTTCAGAGGGCATATAGAACATGTAGAATATTGTTGAGGATTAAGAATTGGAGGGGATGTTAAATTATGGCTTGAAGTGGAAAGTTACGAAGAATAGTCTGATAGAAAGAAAAAAAAATAATAATGAAACAAGGAACAATTTTATGAATTCTTACCTTACTACACATGTTGTTAACGATTCTTGGAGTTGCGTGCCAGGTGCCATTTCTCTCTCTGCAGTCTACTCTCACCAATCATCTTCCTGTACTTCGAGTTTTCTAATCCTAAAAGTATAGGAAGTCCAATTACTCGGAATAATAGACAATAATAAAGCAAAGAGGTAAGTTGAAAGATTGAATTGAATAAAATGGTTGAAATTTGGTTCATTTACTACTAAGTATTCTTTGAGAAAGTGATCTTAATTTAAAGGCATATTGAGATTTGAAGCGATGGGAAACGAATAAAGATACAGAATAAAAATCAATTCTTTGCACTCTTTATATTTTCAATTGAGTATTTTTGAAAACTAAGACGGAATACACGAAGTTCGGGCACTTGTGAGTAGTCAAAGAGCCAAAACTGGGTCTTTAATTTTAATTTGCTGTACCTAAATATTTATCACGATTACTACCTATTAGTGTAATAGGGATCCTGTTAAAGTGGAAATGACACTTCTCACAGAAGGTTAAATAAAATAAAAAAAATATAAAAAAAACTTCCCCCTCATATGCAAGACAATAGCGGAACTCCCCTCAATAGAATTCCTTTTCACTCATCCCCTTCAGTTGGAAAGAGGAGAGAGAGCGTATATGTCGAAATTAGTTGGAAAGGGTGCTTGAGAGAAGTACTACGGAAGAACCACTTTTCCACCTGTTAGTCTGCCACCCTCCATCTGTACTTCCCCGCTCGTCAGTGAGTAGCAACTGTGACGTAACAACAACTTGTGTTTTTACCCTTTCAAAGTGGCTTGTAGATATTGCTTACTCTCGCTTTTCAAAGTCACTAAACGTGTCGGTATGTGACAGATTTTATCTACCTAGTCCGTACCAAGTCTAATACTTATAATAAACTTTTTTTTTTTTTACTTAAAACATATACCTTATAAACAATTAATAAGAGGGAACAGAATATAAAAATCTATCTGTCCCAGCCAGGAAACGAACCTGGACCTCCTGCTATCCGGGCCGGTATGCTAATAAATCCATAACACCACAAGGACTAGCCAGTTATCTCATTAAATTCCCTCTACATTAGCGAGAGCCTAACTTACGAGAAAGACGAGAACTTCGTCTTAAACTCGAAGTAGCTGACATTGTCATACATTTTGTCGACTCTCGTCATTTANACATGAAATGTCGTGAGGATAGTTAAGGGCGAAATAGAGGAAGGAATAAATTATTTTATTTGGTTGTGGTTTAAAATTTACGTGGGATAAAAAACCACAACCAAATAAAATATTCATATACCTTATAGTTGGTAATGAAGTATGATCGTATTGTATTGACCGCAATTTTCTTTATATATGTTAAAATGACCCAGCCGGCTGCCCGAAACATTTTTTTTTTTAATGTATTCTTCTTCCGGACTCTCGGGGAATTGGAATGAAAGTAAGAAAACCCGCAAAAATATTATTTTTACTAATACTGATGAATTTAAATACTCAGTTAGAGCTAAATAAAAAGTCATTTATTAATAGACTAGAATAAGTCACTGTCAATGTCCATAATACTCTCACGATGTTTGTCTCTAGCATGCGACTCGTTCATTGAGTAATACAAGTAGGTTATATTTGTAATGGATACATTAAGCATACTCCCACACGTAGACAGACTAAATTAAGAAACATTCTAGCCTACCATAGCAGTGTGCTTACCCAAGGAAAAATGGAATTTAAATTAATTTTTTTTTTTTTCTTCGACTACCGAAGATTATATGGAAGAACTGATATGTCTTGTACATTATCCTAAAAATTTTAGTTAAGAAATATTATTATTGAGTTTTCATTTTGAGAAACTGTGAAACTATCACTTAAATATGAAAAAGTATCTGATATTAATTTCCTCAAATAATTCGCTGAGAAAGTATTTTATGTTGTGAATTTTATATGTAGGAGAAGCATAGAAAGCGATTATTATCCAGCAAGGAATCCGCCTGCTCAGTGGTACCGATATAATAATTAAATAATTACTTTACTTCCAGAAATACTTAAAGAAAAATGAGCACATCAATAAATGATAAATCCTATTAAGCATGTTCATCATTAATATAAAAATAATTTATGTACATTAAACAATAATATAATAGACAACAATAATATAAAAATCGGCAATCCTTAATCCTTACATTAAAAAAACAAAACAAATGTGAATACATGAGACTATGTCAACAAACTTACAGCGACTTCATATTCATTTTTGAAAGAAATGATTTATTTTGAAAAAATCATTTTAATACAGATATCATACTCGTAGTATTTTTTAATGAATCCCACCAATATGTACTATGCAGCTCTTCAGATCGTGACAGTACCGCATCTCTTCACTACTTCGTAGTATAGCCTATATTTATGACTTTAAGTATTTTATTCCCCTCACATTAGTTAATACGTATTTATAATATGGTAATTTTATCTCGTGAACACACTCCGCCTGATCAGTCCAGTATAATCCTCAGCGACCTTAAGGTTCTCAATAACGTTTTCGGCTAACAAGAAAAAATTAACATTTATAAATATTTTATTTGGTTGTGGTTTTTTATCCCACGTAAATTTTAAACAATTAAGGAGAGGGAATAGAATATAAAAAACTATCTGTCCCAGCCAGGAATCGAACCTGGATCTCCTGCTATCCGGGCCGGCGCACTTAACAATTACACCACCAGGACGCGCTAGATATCTCATTCAATTCCCTCTACACTAGCGAGAGCCTAACCTACGAGAAAGACAAGAACTTAGTCTTACACTCGAAGGAGCTGACATTGTCAAGCTATTTGTCGACTCTCGTCATTTACTTTATTTAACTTGTTTAATTTGGTTGTGGTTTGTATCCCACGTAAATTTTAAACAATTAATGAGAGGAAATAGAATAAAAAAATCTATCTGTCCCAGCCAGGAACTGTTCCTGTTTATTGTTTAGAAAAAATTAACAATTGACTCTTATCAATGCCCATGTTTAAGGAAACGTAGGGAATCCGCTTATATTACGCAGCTCCTGCGTGACGGACTTCCTTGGAGATGATACTCGACTGACGCTTCGCTAACCGGATACCGAAGCGGACATCCCCTGGCTCCCAGCTGCTATTTTCTGTCGCTGCCAGCTGTCCTGGGGTGTGCCTCCTTTAAAGGTATAAGTGAGTTCGTTTTCTTCAGAAGAATCTGGGACATCCTTCTTTGCACCGCCCTTTAAAGGCCCACACTTTCAAAATTTTCAACAAACTTCGTATTTCTCACTAAGGACAGGGGCCTTTTTGAGTCTTCAAAACAAATTATCCAAGTAACCTTATTCATCATTACCGGAAGAAATTCTTTCTATGGAGAAAAAGGTTAGGATTAAACAATAAAATTATTTATTTACCAATAAGAAATGTTTTCGGCTTAATCTTTATATCTAAACAAATGATAATGTCAAAGTGGAGTTAATATACTTGCAAATTAATAGTTTCTATGATAAATACACAGCAATATAAAAATCCATTATTATAATCTATTAAACATGGGATAAGAGTCAATATAATGAATCAAAAAGCCGGTCACACACGAGCTGCAAAATTTAAGAAAATGTTTTTATTTTAATTTGGTTAAGAGTAAATAAGGAAATTTATTTTACAAGCCGGAGAGAACAATAAGCGGAAAGGTATGAACACCCTAAAGGTGAGTTTTTGACCGTAGATATTATTAGATGATTTTAGTTGGGGTTCGGCCGAGGTAGATCCAAAAAAAAAAAAAATACAAATTTAAAAAAAGTGCAAAAAAATACAAATTTTGAATACCCAACTTGGTCACATTCTTATTAATCTTTTTTGTAAAAACTAATTATTAATTAAATGTTTCTTTTCAAGTTAATCTACATCTGTTCGTCTCATCGAATGAGCTATATTAATTGAAAATAAACGTCTAACCAAAGGAAACCGTATGAAAGACGAATTACTCGTGATATTTATACGTATGCCTTCGTCAAAATTATTAAGTTTCGAGACACAGTTTACAAACAAATATGTAGTTTAGCCATGAATTCTGCAGGAAGTCTTATCGAAGCCAAACCAATCGTTGAACTTCTGCAATTTAAAGGAAGTAAAACTAATCTGTACAGCATTTACCAATATTAAAATTAATTTAGTGTATATTTAATATTCACTGTATAGTCGAAGATAATATATAATATTGAATAAAATTTCCTTCACTTAATATTAAAAAAGAAAGAAGTTGGTTTAGAATATTTGGTGTTTAGAAAACCAAATTACTCTGACTTTACAACTAATGCTCATGGAATCGGAGAAAATCTCATTAACCAAATATCAAAAACTATGCTCAATTAAAAAAAAACAATATANTAGTCCCGCTAGTACCTTTGAGCACTCTGAAGCCATTTATATACTAATATTGGTTGTTTTTTTTTTAGGTTTATTATTCCTCATCATTCAAAATGTTTCAGATAACATCAAAATGAGATAATAGGGGATGACGTTGCGGATATCCAAGTCGGACGTCAATATGAGACAACTCTTGACTACTTTTTTGTTGTTGTATATGTGTGTGTTTTTATACAATTATTTCCAAATTGCCCATAGTAACAAAGTGAATAGCATGATTTCTGATTAAAAAAAAAAAAGAATAGATACAGTAAATTAAAACACAAATTGAAAAGTGATTCATTCATTCAACTGAATAATGATGCGCACGGCATGCAAAATGAGGCGATTCTCATTTACCAAGATCGCTCTAATTAATGATCCATTTCAAATACCTATTAAATATAGAAAAAATTTTTATCTGATACGCCGTCTATTTTTGATACGAAGTTAACGCAGGCTCCTCTAAATGAAACAATTTTCGAAAAAATTACGTACTAAGGACAATTTGAGTATCAAATTTAAGAGAATGTAGAGATTTTAGACTAATTTTGTAATAGGTATAGTGGATTTCAATAATGTAGAGATAAAAAGTGTTCAGATATTGTAGATTTATAACATATCTTTTAATTTTTAACGCTAAAAACCTTCAAATTGTCCTGTGAAATTATTTTAATTCAGCTATTGTTAAATAGTCTGGTTAACTGTTCCTCGAAAAAAACTCTTTTTTTTTTTTTTCTTTTTTTTTTAATATATCAAACCTAGAAAGATATTTTAAAAGAAAAAGAGCTGCAGTTAAAAAACAGAATTCGAACATTGAATTAAGTCCGATAATTGCTTGTACTGGTATGTTTCATTCTGTACGAATTAGGGAAGTGGTGCATACAGAAGGGAGTGACTATATAGAAAGAGAAGAGAATTGAGGAGAAGTAATTAAGCCTCTCAAAGTGCTCGAACTGAGAGAGGCCTCAGAGAGAAAGGTGGCAGAGGTTTGACGATGGAGAAGTGTCCCCAGGCGATCCAGGCTTCAAAACCGCAATTCCAGCCGGCTGAAAGCCGTCCTTAAGAGCCGACCTCCAAAGGGCCACAGACCAGCTGATTTTGCCCATTCGACCCCCCTCGGCCCTTCAGTGTGTGCTTGAGTGCAAGGCCCTGCCCTTTGTCCCTCTACTTCGACTATTTAGCTCGGACAAGTTGCGGACTTCAATTAACTTATCAGACTGCCGACCAAGTCCTCCCCTAAATTCGGAGTATATCAGAGTACACTAACTGAACGAGTATTTACTGTTTCAGCCACCTAGACTGGCGTTAGAATGCAACTTCACATTCCAACATCATTTCTGTCACTTTTGTTTAAATCTTCTATTTCAACGCTTAGAAAGTATGGATCGTGCTAATTTCATTGCCCGTAATCTCAACTATTTTAATACATTATTAAATAATGTATTACTTTAGATAGTTTGGAAAGACATGCATTAGGCTGTTAGGTTGATTCCATGATTTTTCATCCTGAACACATGTGGACAGAGTGTAGATTATGAATAGAACTAGACCCATTATGGAATCTTGGGGAACTCCACAGCCAGCTAATTGTCAACCTGCAATGAAAAGGTTCTGCCTGTTAAATAGTTTTCTAGGATGTTGGTTAAAACCAGAGGGAGGCCTTACTCTTTAAGTATCCCCAATAAGAAGGGGACGAGAGACTCTGTCAAAAGTCAGTGTGCAGTCAAGTGAAACAAAGACTGTTGCTCTGTTTTCCTCCAAAGAGGCGTGATGTCCGCAGAATACTCCAGTTATGAAGCATGTTTGTTCCACTAGGATTTAATCGAAGAAGGCATTGTTGATCCAGACATCATGTACTTCACAAACCAATAAGGAAAGATACTTCGTCTTTATGCTTTATTTATTTATTATGCCATTATGAAAGTAGTGGAGAGAAGCTGCGCTTATTAGAGTGGGTGCAAACTTGTCTTGTTGAATTGCAAGTGGTATTACTGAGGTTAGAGTAATTGGTACAAGAGGTATACCACGGTATAAACTGTGGTATTTAGTTACGTTGGCCAAGTCGCTGATCATCCTCTCCCTCTGTTGGACAGGGACTGTTAACCCCTCATTCATGGTCTGAGGCTGATAACTGGTTATTCGCAGTTTGGCGAGCCCACGAACCACAAGGTGCTCGCCTGGCGACCCATTCGATACCCAGAGCAATGGGTTGGCAAAAGGGCAGGATTTCATATATTAATAAATATAATTTATTATTAAATTACATTCAAATTTTTATATGCTGCCCTTCCTCAGAGTAAAATCAATTTACCTCCTAAGGTGGTTAAAATTGTTCTCGGTAATGGGAGATCTAAGATATTTCAGGGCATAAATTAAATAATAAAGGTTACCAATAAAGTTGGTTGGGGAATATGCAATTTGATAAGATTCCACTTATCTCTGGGCTTGGTTATCACCAGGGCCATATACAGCAAGAAAAATTAAAGTCACATATGAATGACAACAGGGATATGTTGTAGTTTATTATTATTTGAAACCTGAAATTCAATACAAAAGTAATTTATAAAAAATAAATTTTTTAATACCTCCTTAAACATTTAGGAATAATAAATGTTCTTGCATTTTTGCTACAAGCCCACATTCATTCCATCAAAAACTTAATGTATTTCTTTGGTTAATAGATAGGATGTATAGCATTTGTCTTTCTATAAAAAATTTCAAAAGTGAAAATTAATGATAAAATGTTTAGCTGAAATGATTGGCTAAATAATAGACAAAATATTTTTGAAGAAAAAACAGAATAATAATACACACCAGACAAGGTTAAGAATAACCCCAGAGAAAAAAATATGAAAAAAAGGTACCATGTAGAATAAGGTACATATTTAGGACAAGGTTTGCAAAAAATATAATTTCTATTTGCACAAGGAGACATAAGCCAAAACTAAACTTAGACAAACTTTTCCATGCTGCATACTATGTCCTACTATAGTACTCTGGAAATGATAAGAATTGTAAAATCAAAGAGAATTTATTAAATCTATGTCAGATTTTATGTTTGAAAATGAGAGGCAATAAATGAGAAGAGTGGCAGGGGAAGTTCAGAGTACACTGGCCGGCTAATCTTTGTTTGTCTAACTACTGAGGGGTGGTTTGTAATTGGTTAGTTATTACTCAAATATATGAGAATTTAAAATTTATTAGAAGTGACATCTTGTTAAAACAGTATAGTTTTCATTATTAATGGTATGCTATTATTTTTAGCAAGAAATTGTAAAACTGCATCGTTATATTGTCTCAAATACTAAAGTTACAAATTCTCATACTTGTGAGAAATTACAAACCAAACTCCCAATAGTAAGGAATACTAGTAGTTAAAGAGCAGTTAGTTTTTAGAACTGTAGTTAGTACTCTGAACTTTCCCAACCACTCCCCTTTATTTGTCACCTCCCATTTTTACCTCTCATTCATCTACTAACTTCAGAGGTTGCATAAAAAAATCTGTCTACTTATTTAGACACAGCTACTCCAAACTCTCTTAGATTTTAAAATTTCTGATTTTCTCTGACTATATAGACATAGGCCACAGTTGGCATCAGGGAGTTTTTTATTTTATTTGTAAATGTATACTCTGTGTTCCTCAAATAATCCTTCAAATGTGAGGCACACAAAAAGTTATGCTTATTAATGATTTTTTAACAATGCTATTTTAACATAACTATGTTAAATTGTTTTTAATATTTTTCCAAATTTTTCTGAGTAGGTCACTATGCAGGTGTCATAGGTTCTAAAGCATAATTATAACCCACCTCTGATATCTGGTCTTTGGTTTTTCACAAAAGTTTTAGAATGCACATTTTTAAATTTGTATTTTTTTGGATCTACCATGACGGAACCCCAACAAAAAACATCTAATAATAATATTTACGGTCAAAAAAAACTCTCCATTTGACAATATCTGTCTTTCCATCAGAAACAAGTTTTTTTTTTTTTCATTAATAAACAAGTTATGCTCATAAAATGTTATGCTCAAGTTCATTAGAAATAATGCAATCACTTTTTTTTTT
>KZ807115.1:315959-335504 GCA_000696205.2 Oncopeltus fasciatus
GAAAAGTGTTTCAGAAACTAAGATTATTACTGTCTGCGCTTAATTTGTTAAAGCTTTGAGCCATTTTCACTTTTAATTGGCTCATCTTCAGGTTAACTTAATTACATTCAATTTGCTGTCTTAATAGTCATCTAAAATATCATGTGCTTTTTCCTAAACACTTTTCATTTATGACCTGGTAATGTGAGGAGTTTAGAAGCTGATGAAAACTACATAATAGATCCAAGAATATCAATTTTGGAACTAGTTTTAGTTGCTTCAAATGTGATGAAATTGGATATCTAAACTCCCCACAATAGAAGAATTTAACCTAAATGTGTGGGTAAATTTAAATTACTTTTATAATGGGTTGCTTTTGCTAGTCAAAGTATTTTCATTTCTTATCTTTTATAAAGTTTAAAAATAGTTTTAGGAATCTCTTAATTTTAAATGTGCAATGGCACTTTGAGGGTCAATATCTAAAACTATGAACATTTCTTCAAATTTCTGAACTTGCGAGAGAGAATTATTTGTGTAAATCAGTGAACTAAGTCTAAATTATAAATATGAAAAATTGAAGCTTTAGTGTTAATTTTTGGTTTATTTATTTAGGCAAAGAAGCTAACAGCTTGTTTAAACCATTATTTTAATTTTATGTGTTATGATAAGAAAAAGTACTGAAAGATATGTCTAAATCTAAGTTCATAGTTTGGGTTGTTTACCTATGAAGAACTATCCTGAATAGAACTTACTTTATTTTGAAGTTTGGTTTGAATTTGTCTCAGAGTAAAGTAAACTTCAAAATTTTTAATGATACACTCTCATTTGGAAATAAAATTCTAGATTTGAAGCAAAACTAGCTTGCCTGAATTTCAAGAAATTATAAATTAATTGGAAGTATTACTAGTAAATTTGATAGCATTATCTGGACAAAAAGAGGTTATTCAAGAAAGAAAAAAAAACGGATTTTGTTTACTTATTCCTGTAGAACATATTGGGAGAAATCGCTATAGATAATACACAAATACTTATTAAATTAAAACTGAAATATTACCAATTATAATTGTAAACTGTGATTAAGAAATGTAATTATTTATTAATTGTTGCCTTATGTTCCTTGATCATGAATGTCTATAAATGTTCAAACAATATGTGAAATGTGTTCAAGGAATTTAGCTGTTCTGATGGCTCGATTTCTTAAAATCTTATTCTGCTTCTCTAATAATAAATAAAAACATACATTTCTTTTGTCACTTGGTCTTTGGTTTATAGAACACTATCTATTGAACTTGTATTACTAAATACTTATATTAAATCTCAAATTTGTTATAATTTCAGTATTCACAGTAACTATTTATTTAATTTTCTTTCTATATAATAGTTGGCTGGAGGAGGTTGTCAGTCAACAGAGCCCTGAAGATGAGGCATAAGCTTCAAAAGCGCTCTGTTGACTAAGAACCTCCACTAGCCAGCTCTTATATAGAAAGAAAATTAAGAACTATGGATGTTACTGACCAACTTCTCAATTATTTAAGCCTCCTTTATCTATTTAATCTCTAAATTAAATTATTATTTAAATTTAGAGTGGTTTATTTTTATGTCCAAACTGTTGATTGTGTTTTTAAATTTTTATCCTGCAGATGTTGATAGAATACTGTGATGGTGGCGCTTTGGATTCAATAATGGTTGAATTGGAGAAGCCTTTAACTGAACTGCAGATTGCGTATGTTTGCCAACACATGTGTCGAGGATTGGAGTTCCTTCACAAGAATAAAGTTATCCATAGAGATTTAAAGGCTGGAAATGTTCTACTCACTATGGCTGGTGGAGTAAAATTAGGTAAGCCATTTGACATTTGTATTTATTGCAACTATTATATATATATATATATATATATATATATATATATATATATATATATATATATATATATATATATATATATATATATATATATATATATATATATATATATATATATATATATATATATATATATATATATATATATATATATATATATATATATATATATATATATATATATATATATATATATATATATATATATATATATATATATATATATATATATATATATATATATATATATATATATATATATATATATATATATATATATATATATATATATATATATATATATATATATATATATATATATATATATATATATATATATATATATATATATATATATATATATATATATATATATATATATATATATATATATATATATATATATATATATATATATATATATATATATATATATATATATATATATATATATATATATATATATATATATATATATATATATATATATATATATATATATATATATATATATATATATATATATATATATATATATATATATATATATATATATATATATATATATATATATATATATATATATATATATATATATATATATATATATATATATATATATATATATATATATATATATATATATATATATATATATATATATATATATATATATATATATATATATATATATATATATATATATATATATATATATATATATATATATATATATATATATATATATATATATATATATATATATATATATATATATATATATATATATATATATATATATATATATATATATATATATATATATATATATATATATATATATATATATATATATATATATATATATATATATATATATATATATATATATATATATATATATATATATATATATATATATATATATATATATATATATATATATATATATATATATATATATATATATATATATATATATATATATATATATATATATATATATATATATATATATATATATATATATATATATATATATATATATATATATATATATATATATATATATATATATATATATATATATATATATATATATATATATATATATATATATATATATATATATATATATATATATATATATATATATATATATATATATATATATATATATATATATATATATATATATATATATATATATATATATATATATATATATATATATATATATATATATATATATATATATATATATATATATATATATATATATATATATATATATATATATATATATATATATATATATATATATATATATATATATATATATATATATATATATATATATATATATATATATATATATATATATATATATATATATATATATATATATATATATATATATATATATATATATATATATATATATATATATATATATATATATATATATATATATATATATATATATATATATATATATATATATATATATATATATATATATATATATATATATATATATATATATATATATATATATATATATATATNGTTTGAAACGTTGAAACCAACGTTCACATGTCTTGACGGTTGGAGCAAGATCGCCATAAGTCTCAACAAAAATTCGATGACATTCAGATGCCTTTTTCTTTTGATTAAATAAGAAAATCATGACATGCCGCAAATGCTCTTTATTTGGCTTAAAATTAGACATTTTTAACACCAAAGAAAGGTATGATACATCCACATAAACGACTTAAAAACAACTGACTTTTGTAAACAAATGACTAACAAACAAAATAGCGTTTAGAGATAAGCAAATCCTTCAAAAGGCTAAGAGCGCATTCTATTGGAATTAAAACGACATTTTAAACTTGCATACCTGGTAATACGTCAGGTGTAATCAATATCGGGTACGGGGAGGACATATGAATACATCCTCAAAAATTGCATAAGTCTCAGGGCGTGACGTATTGACATGTCCTAGCAAAACAATATGCGCGAAGCATGTTGCTTAATTTGAATGGGAACTCCCAAGTTAACAGGTTAACCAATTTATTTGAACTTAGCACAAAGCATACCTTCTATCTTCAGAGTCTGACATAAAATCACCTATATTCAAGTGTAATTTCTTTTTATATTATGTGCATTGTTAAAATTTAATTTTAATAATAAATTTATGTACTAAATTATTGATTTTCACACAATATTAAGTCATGTTTTAAAGGTCAAATTTTAAAAACATATCTTCTGAAAATAAATAAATAGACTATGATGAACATCATATAATAGTAAATAAATGCTAACTTATTTTTGTTTTAATAAATAATTAATATTTGCACACATGAAATCATAAAATTTAATATTCCCCTTATGTAACATTAAGATTATTATTATTGTTAATCTTGTTGAGTTTTATTTTGATTGTTTTGAGAGCTTTTGTAATTTTTCCCTTGTTTACCTCAGTTTCACTTACTACTACATAATTCATATTTTCCTACTTTTACATAAATGCCAATTATTCCCAAGTTTATATTTCATTCCATTCATTTGAGCTCTCTTTGAGGGCACAGAGCCCTCTATTACAGAAATGGACCTAAATAGACCTGACAGAGGCGGTTTTTAAAGAAAAATAAATCCTTAGGTCAAAATTTATTCAATGTCATAATTATATTTGCATATTTTCATAATTTAATTCTTTAGGAAACCAAATTAAATTTTAAAAATGTTTTAGCCACATTTGATAAAGTTTAATCATTAGGAAAGGACATAAAACCCAAGCCTGGATACCAAACTTTATTGACTTCAAATAAGAAGGTTTTTTTAAATTCAGTATTTTTTTAAATATATTGTAAATTGGCCTAGCTATATAGCTATTTTCCTTCAGTATTATTAATGAAAAAAAAAAAAAGGATGTTATCAACAAAGTGATATCATTTTAGTTCTTATTACAATATATTGTACATAATAGTTCAATATAAAGTATCTATAAGTAAAGTTCATATTCAATTAAGTTTTTTAATTGAAGAAAATAAACTAGTTTACTATAATTTACAGCATTTTTTTTATGATTATTGATTCACAACATAATATAGAAATTAATCTCAAATCATCTGAATTTATCTTTATTTAAGCTGACTTTGGTGTTTCTGCAAAAAACAAATTCACGCTACAAAAGCATGATACTTTTATTGGGACTCCTTATTGGATGGCTCCAGAAGTAGTTTTATGTGAAACATTTCGGGATAATCCTTATGATTTCAAGGTAAGCTATTTTTATTCTCATATTTATTTTTTGGATACTATTTCCACCAATATGTATGCTTATGTATTTTATGGTTAAAGAAAATTTATCTAGCAAAACTTTATATTCCTTTTTTATTATCCAACTTAAATTCTAGGGACTAGAAAATTTTGCTTCTAATCTACTTCTCTTTAGTTGTTTTTCTTATATTTTATTCAGTAAGAATGTAGTTATACAAATATGATACCTTTGATGATTATCATTCTGTTTTTGATTTTGTTATCCTTTAAACAAATTCTAAACGGACTATAATTATTGGGATTGTTCTCAAGGCATATTTTTTAAAATGTTATAATATCTTCTCGGATCCTGCCTGTTAATACCAAGAAATTACTCACTAATGTGTGTACTCCCATAGGATAGTATTGCCATTTCTATGCCTTCGCTTGTATTCGGTTGCTTCAACATTGCTTCAAAGAATGCTTTCGAGAATTGTGGGGACTTTAGGTGACAATGTTGAAACCTCGATTTGAAAAATTCATTATCTTGTAGCTGATAAAATTTATACCATTATCGTACCTCATTTTGAGTGGGATGGGGAAAAAAAAATGAAATATAGCTTGAAGTCTGAGCGAGTCACCTCAACCAACATAGAGCACTGAGGATGAGAATTAGACTCAAAAGCGCTCTATTTTGAAAAAAATATATGCATGAACTGTGGAAGTTACTGACCACTACTCAATTATATCACCTTATTTGCTTTAAAAAAAAAAAAAAAAAAAGAAAAAAAAAGCTGAAAATAATTATTTCTAACAGGTAGTTAATATCATTGTCATGATTTTTAATTTTGGTACATAACCAAATTTTTAATAATAATCTATCAGAATGTATCACACCCCTCTAAACTTGTTTTACGACAACTTCAATCTCTCTCTCTCTCTCTTTCTTTCTCACTCTCTCTCTCTCTCTCTCTCTCTTCTCTCTCTCTCTCCGAAGAAGAAGTTGGGGTTTTACCTGAACTGCAGGTTTTAATTTAATAGTCTAAAGTCCACAGTCATTTGTTTTTCTTGATAAATTTTTTTGTTTGTGGCTGTTCAATAACGAAAGGCTGTTTTTTAGACAAATTTAACAAATAAGACCAAATTTAACAAATAGGAATAAATTTTGTACTGAAATGTTATAACAGGTAGTACAAAATGTTTTTTCAGCATTGCAGGCATATTATTTTTTTATTAAGTCAGGAATGATTCTGTTATAGGTTGACATATGGTCTCTTGGAATAACGTTAATTGAGTTTGCTCAAATGGAACCTCCTAACCATGAAATGTCTCCCATGAGAGTGCTATTAAAGATACAGAAATCAGATCCACCAAAGCTGGATCAGCCATCCAAGTGGTCCAAGAATTTTAATGATTTTATTGCAAAAGCTCTTGTTAAAGACCCTACCCAAAGGCCTACTGCTGAAGACTTACTACAGGTGACAAATTTTAAATGATTACATTAATTCTAGTTATTAGGCATGTCGATAATTGGCATTTTGCTTATAATCTATCTACTTTTTTCTGAGTATAGCTAGACTACTTTCTTGCAAAAGTGGTGTTATTGGGTTGGCTATCCAATAATCAATCAGGAGCTGAAAAAAAAAGTTTGGGCTAGATTTGTGATTGTTGGTTTAAGCCCAATTGTGTTTAATTCAGTTGAATTTATCGTTGATTGTCATACCTTCTATTATCCGTTTTCATTGGTTTCTGAAAACTATCCTCTGTTGGCGAGCGCTTTCGGACATTGTCCATCTTCTTGGCCGAATACATGTGTTGAGTTGAATACAGACAGTGACAGTGAACACATGTATTCGGCTAAGAAGATGGACCATGTCCAAAAGCGCTCGCCAACGGAGGATGGTTTGCAGAAACCAATGAAAACGGATAATAGAAGGTATGATAGTTCTATATTCATTGGTAGTGTAAATAACCTTTTAGATTATCGTTGATTGTTATGACTTTTAAAAAAACTCATCTATTTTTTATCTAAATGAGTCCAATTTGAAAAATGTAATGATTCAAAGAAAGTACAAAAATAAAATTATAATGGTATGCCTGTTAGGAAATGCTTAGAAATTAAAAAAAAAAAAAAGAAAAAAAAAGGTGTTAGACCTTTCAAAACAATATCTTGCTTAAAGAGTCGATAGACTTTAGAAATTATTTTAAAAATATTTCTGAGTATTGATAGTGGTGGCTTTCTCATGTCTTCATTTTTCTTTGTATTACCACACTTACTTTCCTATTTTGCACCAAAATGTTAGAATTCACCTTTTGGCTGATTCCTGATAAGTGGATCACTAGACCAAGTTTTATTGTGTCAACTATGTGTAAATATAAATAGATGTTAAGCCCTAAGGTCAGGGTCTATCACATTTGTAGGAGTCTGGGAGATTTCTTGTCAGATTATGAGGAAACTTATTGTTTAAGAGAGATCTTAGACACTGATCAGATTTAGCAACCAACCCTTGGTAAGACATCTGTAAAAGTAAGTAGTGTGCTTACCAACAGTATTACTCTTTGAAATTACAGCTGAGCATTTATTCTTTTTTTATTAAACCTTAAATTTTTACTAAAAGATGGTACAAAGATTAATTTGGATTAATCTGTCCAATAAACTTATTCAAAATATGTATTCATAATATTTATCAGTCTTTTCATTGATAAAGTCCAGAGGAATATTTATTTATTCTTTTGTGGAGTACTCTTTTGTTTTGTCATTTGATTGTTGATTACTTCCAAATTTAATTTAATCTTACCATTTTCATAGCTTCCTTTTATAAATGGAGAGTTAGACTCCAAACCAATAAGGGACCTATTGTTGGAGTACAAAGCAGAAGTGGTTGAAGAAGAGGTTGTGGATGAAGAAGCAGATGTAAGTTTTATTTATTACTTATTATTAATTTCGAAATATGAAAGCTATTGAGCAAACAACATTTGAAGAGGATTTACCGAATGACACATAGGAAGGTGGTTCCGCAAACAATTTTACTTTTACTCCACAAACACTTCAGATATTCATTCAAATTTCATAAAGGTAAAGTNCAGACATTAGTTGATAAGCAACAACTACTATCAGCTAAACAAGGCAACATTTATTCTGTTACAGAATAAATGATTTTAATTATTTATTTATTCTGTTTAATCATAGTCACTAAACAATTGTAAATCTTGGCAACTAACTTGTAAAATTTGCATGAAAAATCTAATGTAGAAACTAACTTAAATAACATTTTTATTTGTGTAAATTAATTCTTATACCTTATTTTTAATCTCTCTGACTACAATTAACATTTATTACCTATCCCAAAAATATACTAATACCAAATCTGTATAAATGAAAGTATCTGGATGTTTGTATATTTTAATTTATATGCTGTATAGAAATAACTATTTAATATTTTGTAAATGTTGCATTTATTTCCTCTTAATTTAATTAATTTAACAACACTTTCCTTTCTTGCTGAAAAAGCACACACTTTTGCTTGTTTACATGCTTTCCGCTAACTAATTTAGAGGGGCAGGAAACAGAAAAAGCACAGAGAACAATACCAGAGGGTTGGTAAGTATTTCTATGGTTTCTGCCCTATTAAAAAAAAAAAAAAAGAAATGTTTATTTTTAACTGTGCTTCTTTACAGCACCTTTGTTTTGTGTTTTTAAATTTTATATGCAGGATCTCAATTAACTGCTTGAAAATCATAGTTCTTATGAAATTCTGAAATACATTGATTAAATAAATTTATCTTTAATTATTGTTAAACAATATTTTTTGTTAATCATTTTTAGTTTTGATAATTAATGCCGACTTTTATGCACATAAAATAACCCATTTATGTTTTAAGTTTTCTTTCTAAATATAAATGGTGAGGGAATGTGAAGGTTATAATTATACTTAATATCTTAAAGTTAAAATTTACTTTCTTTGTTTAAAACCTTTGTTCTATTTAATTCAATGAACCTTTAGTCCTGCTTTAATTTTTTAGTTAATTCCAAAAGAAAGATGCTATTGAAGTTCTCAGTCTTTTTCTTCTTTCTCTTCCTCCTTAGTGCCTTTCAGCGTGGAGGTGCCTCAGTCCAGGCAAACCAAGCCTCCCGGTCTCGAGCCAGTGCCTTCATGGCATTCCAATTTTTTCCTCTCTTCTCTCCTCCTTGTGATGTTGTCAGTCCATTGATTCTGGGTCCCCCTCTGGGACGTTTTCCTGTTGGTCTGGCCTCAAAATATTTTCTGGCGCCCCGGTCATCATTCATCTGACAGATGTCCAAACCATCTAATTTGCCTCTTTTCAAGGTTATTCTTTAGGGAGCCAACCCCCAGCTGTTCTCTAATCTTATCATTCCTGACACGATCTCTTCTGGTTCGGCTCGCTATTTTACGAAGGTACCTCATTTCCGCTGCAGTAACTCTGCTTAGGTGCTTGTCTATTGGTACCCAACTTTCACCATTTTCCATTATTTCACCTTTGCAGTGCACCTCAACGTATTCCTGTTCCCGGCCAATGTGCATTATTTTACTTTTTCTGGCATTAATAGTCATTCATTTCCTTTCTAGCTCAGCTTCCCATTCAATTACAGCTTGCTGTAGGCTCTTCTTAGTTTCAGCTATAAGGACAATGTCATCCGCGAATACTATTACTTGGGCAAGGATTGTCCTCAAGTTCCAATTTCCAATGGTTGTACAGGCTGTTCTACGTTTGCACATTTTTAAAATTTCATTCATGTATGTAATGAATAGGAGGGGACTCAAACTATCTCCCTGCTTTACACCCTTCTCAATTGCAAATGTATAAGACTCTTTTCCATTAATCCTTACTACTCCTTTGGAATCATGATAGGTCTACTTGATAGCTTCTACCAATCCTTGCGGGATATTGTTCTCTGAAAGAGCATTCCACAGTTCTTGTCCCGAATCAAAGGCAGCTTTTAGGTCTATAAATGCCAAGAAAATACTCTTTCCCCATTCCCCCCATGACTTTTCTATATTGTTCTGATGGAGAAGATATGGTCCTGGGTCTGGCGTTGAGGCCTGGAAGCAGCTTGTTCCTCTTCTAAGTCATCCTCCACTATTTCTCTCAGCCTCTTTTCTAATATGGAAGTATAGAGCTTGTACACAACCTGGGATAGACATATAGGTCTGTAGGAGGTTTCATAACAGATTAAAAAATAAAAAACTGATATTTTCTTACCCTCTCTACAAAATACCAATTATGTTCACAAAAATGTATGTCTTTGCATAACATGTATATATATATTAGGATGTATAAAAAAAAAATATATATATATCGGTTTTTTTGTCTCAGCTGGTTCGTAAAATCAAAGTTTAGATAGCAAATAACTCTCTCCCCTTCATACATTTTTAATGATTTTGAAGTACTTTTGGGGTTGCAACCTTTGGCCTGAAGAAGACATCATAAAAACAGAACCCTGAATTTCCTTTTAAAAAATTCTATTAAGGGACTATCATTGTGAGGCATTATTTATATATTTATTTTAATTTTAGATCTGAGCTATATAAAACCACCTATTGGAAGCTACTATTGGCAAGTTCCAATTATTAAATATTTCATACTGGCCATTTTTAATCAAGATATTTAAAATTTGATTTTATTTTTTCAAACTATCTTCACAAAGCATATTAGGTGTAAAGGACAAAAGAAGGGATGTGTTCCTTAATTTTTTTGATGACATTTATAAGGGGGTTGTCTTTTAAATAAAAACTTTAATTAAAAACAAATAACTTGACTTTAGGTCTATCTCTATGAGTGCATTTATGATGAAACATGACATAAAAGTTGTTTAAAATTTTAAAAATATTTGTTGTTTACCTAATTTTTATATATAAAGACTATGAGGAACTATTTTCCTAGAGGAATTGAGTTGAGATGAAAGTTAAAGAGGGATAAGGGAATTTATAATTGTTGGTTAAAAGTTAAATAAATCGAACCACAGGGTTTCAAGTTAAATGAAATGATTTTGAATTTAGTTCATAAATCTTCTAAAATACTGATATCAAAATTTCTGATGAATTTGGTCATAAATATATCTGTTAAGTAAAATACTTGCATAGTATGAGACCACCTGCCCTTTCAATTTAATTTAATCAATATTAGATAATGTGCTGTTCTTGTTGTAATTATGCTATTTTATTTATTATTATTATTCCTTCCATTCACCTTTTTTTTTTTAATTCACAATTTTGTTTTTCTAATTTCTGAAAATAATTTGCATATTTTGCTTCCTTTAAATGATTTCTGACAGTTAATGCTTTATATATTTGCATGCACGGACCTTGAGCCTATGTCTCCTTCTTCCATGCATGCTGAAAAGGTAATTTGTCTGCATGATTTGTTAGTATATGTTTATTTAGTTCATTTTAGTTGATCTGTCAGTTCTAGTTAATAGCCATTTTCTTTAATACATTGAGCATCAAGAAGGTACTTGTCCACCCATTCAAGACTGGGTGAAATTGAATAAAAACTGCATGGCAGCTTTATAATTTGTATTTTTTGCTCTCTTGTCAGTCTTTAAGCTATCTCTTAGCCTGTCAGTGTATTCTGTTAGCTGCAGTAATACTGTATTAACGGCTTGCCATAATATTCTATTAAAGATTATATTTAAATTGTAATAAAAAAATATATAAAATATGAATAAGCAAAAAAAGTTTTCTAATTTGAAATAGATCAAATTAATATGAACAAATAAAAAAAGTTATCTAATTTGAAATAGATTTAATTAATATTAGTAAGTAAAAAAGGTTATCTAATTGCAATTTTGAAGCTTAATTATGAACCTGGTACCTTATTTCACTTAAACAAGTCCAAGACAAAATGTTAGGAAGGAGGTGGTTTGAAAATTCCCATCTTTAGAAGGACTTTTCTTGGCTAATACCTCATCCTGTAATTAGTAATCCTTTACATACATTAGTAATGCATTACTAAAATTCTTTTGACAGTATCATTTCTTTCAATTCCATAAATATTAATAATCTAGCAAGATGGCTATTGGTGCTCAATGTGTTGACACATTTACAATTCTAGAAATTATTTCCCTTGTCATCACTCTTTGTTCAATCACTCTTTGGCAAAGAACAATTTTTTTTATTATTACGTTTTCTGAATGTTTAACCTAGTGAATTGTTATATTTCATTTATTGAATTGTTTATTGCATTATAATTTACTTAGTTTGTTTCAATGAATCTTCCTCCATTCCGCTCTTTGGATATGTCACCTATTATTCTTGTTTTATATTTTAACTGATGGTGAGGGAAGGAGGAGTTATAATAAATCTCATGCATTTATAAGTTAATTCATTTTTTTGTGCGATGAAAGATTTCAAACCTCACATTATATTATTTTACTCGTATAATATATATTATTTTTCATATGTTCCTCAGCATAAACCTTCTGTAGAAATGTTTAATCTATTTCATCAGACTGTGTATATAGCAAATTGTTCAGACTATTAAGAATGAGATAGTTTCTGGGACTTAAACATTGATATTTAGTTGTTGTTTTTTTTAAATTTAAAATCACCTTTCATAATAATACTTTTGAAGGTGAACTGAAACAAATTTTCTCTAACCTGAAAAGGAACCCTTAATTTCTTAATATTTCAAGAATTATTATTTTCCTAATACTATGCGCACCTTCTGAACATTTGACATAACAAAATAGAATTTTTTTAGTAAGAGTTGTTTTAATTTGCATTAACATTCATTACTTTCTATTTGAATAAAAAGAAACATGTAAGTAACAAATTAGTGATAATATTTATAATAATTAAACATGTAATCCATTTTTGAATATATGTATACATATATTTATTGTTCATTTAGTTATTTATATCACTTTATAATGGACTAATAACTATAAACAAATTTATAATGTTATTTCAAAATTAAGTTAATTTCCTTCATCTCCTTTTTGAAATTGAGGCATTCCCAAAAATTGATCAAATTGGATCCAAAATTGGACAAATTGGATTGATTATTCCATCTGAACTCTCCATTTCACATGCCGCTATCGAACCAATAGAGCATTGATTCAAATTACTTCTCATTGCATATTTTCCTCTTTTCAATGCAGTTTGCTTGTAATTCATTGGTGTTGTATTTCTATCAATGTTTTTCATTTTTATACTTTGAACCATAAATTATTATTTATGATGATATTTTAAATGCTATAGGAACACCGCACATCTCAACTCCCCCTGGAGCTGGAAACTGGCGAAGATGATTCTTCTTCTTTAAAATCAGATTCAGATCTTAAGAGTAAGTATTATTTTATCATTCGATCATCAACATAACAACTAAGTGAATGTATTTTTTCCCCTACAACCAATGGGTCATTGAGGATCCCAGTAGTGATTAGGAATAGGTCAGGTTCAAAAATATGTCTGTAAAATATACAATTGTAAGAAATTCTATAATTATATACTTTTTACTTAAAATAATAATTAAAGATTTCATAGGTCATCTCCGTGGAATTATATATTTTTTTATTGTCAGATATTCATTAAACATAATTATTAATCAAGAAAAAAATCCATCCACATTTATCTCCTTAATATTGATAAAATACTTCTACTTTTTTTTTTTTTAGTTATTACTTACAGCCCTTAAATAATACTTTTTTTATTTATTGATACTGATAGGTTTTTTGGGATACTGTAAAAGGGGTCAATTTATTGGAAAAAGTGAATTAGTAAAGTGATTAGGCTTTGTTTTAAATTTCTTCTTAAGAGGGTGAAAGCCAGTCAATTGCAAAATTTTATTAGTGAAAAGACCCTTTTGAAATACTATTGGCAGTGCAGTACGAGTTATTATTGCTTTTACATTTTATTTTAAAGCTTATTTATAATTTTTATCATCTTATTGGGAATCTTTCAATATTATTGTAAAATAAGCTACACAATACTGTAGTATTGTAACATAAACATAAACATTATAACTGAATTAAATGTTATTGATTTTTCTTTATATTGAAATGACTTAAAATAAATTCCAAAAATTTAAGGTTAAAATTTTATAAACAAAACCATTAGAAAATTAAACTCACTGCAAGTTTACAAGATTCATATACTATAAATGTTCACTATTGTAGTCTAAGGTAATTGAAAATAAATGTATTGAATATTTTGAATTAATAATATTTGGAAGCTTCAAAAAATAAAACTCCTAGAGCTGATTTTCTTACAAAATTTTAATATAAGCCGAAAAATATTTCTTATTCTAGATATGAAAATAAAGTTTTCATTCTTAGTTTTCATGTCTAACTATAAATAAAATGTGTATATCAGTGTAAAAATTTCTCAAAATTATAATTTTTTATTGTTTAGAATGATCTGATACTGATAATTACTAGAAATGAATGAATAATAAAGGTTTGTTGAACATAATAGGTATAAAATCAAATTTGTTAAAATTAATATAACATTTTTATGAAAAATGCTTATTAAAGAAGATATTTATGAACATTATGATGATGTTGAGTTACTTCCCCCATTCTTATTTCTTGGACAGATTTAGTGGTCTTATGTAGTAGTAAGGTAATTTAAACCCTAATTCTCCATAACACTGCCAATTATTTTAGTCCCTTAGTTGCAGGAAATTAAAAAAAATCTTTACTAGTTCTTTTTCACCCCGTCGACACAAATGAAGATGTGACCTCCTGGGGACATAGCCTGTAAATAATTTGAGAGTGGTGTCATTGGTCACCTTCTCTCCTCATGTGATTGACATTGAATGTCATTTTTAATTTAATTGTAATCAAATTACAAAATGTTTTTTATTTAACAGAATGTAATAAATAAATAAAAGTTTATATTAAAAAAAATAAAAATAAAAAACTGGTTCTTTAAAAAATCTTACTACCTCAGCCAGGACTCGAATTTTATTCTATTTCCTTGCATTTATAGCATAAAATTAATGTGGTATTAAGTACCATAACAAGTACTATATTTAAAAAAATAAATTAAAACGAAAAAAAAATGAGAGTTTAATAAATAACTTACGTTAGCTCCTTCGAGCATATTACGATATATTCGACTTACTCGGGGGTTTAGATTCCCAGTAGAGTGGGTGGAGTAGAATGAATCATCTGGCTAGCCTCGGTGATGCAATGGATAGCATGCCCACCCAGAAAGCAGGAGATCCGGGTTCGAGTCCCAGTTGAGGTAGTAAGATTTTTTATTCTATTTTCTTGCATTTATTGTACTAAATATTTATTGTTTGACCTAAATTACCTTATTTTAGAAAGTTTAAGTTTCCCTGTATTATTTATTTTAAAATATTTTTTATTATTTTTCAGTTGAAGAAGTTGAAGTTAGTAAATTAGATCCAGAACCACAAAATAAAAAATTTAAAACTGATAATATAAATGATAAAAAACCAGTTGTTCCTGTTGTCCCGGTAAGATTTAAAATAATTTTACTCATTTAAATAATTTAATGAATTAATAGAATTTGTGTTTTTGTACACACACTTATGCTAGTGTATATATTTATGTGTAAAAGACCAAGTAGTCTTATATTTTAATTTTGTGCAATGAAACTTGTCATGTAACATTTAAATATTAAAAGTTAGGCTGAGTTTGAGAATGAAAAGAATCAACTAAATTTGAATGGGGATTTATATGTCCATATAATGAATAATATTCAGTTATTTTCCTTGAATTTGTTTTAGTTCCATGTTCTGTCAATAGTTCTACTATTTCAGGCCTCTGTAATTGTAGATAATGTTTTATCATTTTTCTTTTATTCTGCCACTTAAATATCATTCTACCAGTGACTCATCAGTGCATACTAATCTCCTCTTATGCTCAGATATCTGTAATTTTCACTTGTAGTTTTCAGGGAAAGGATGTAATTTATGGAGCCTATTATAGCGAATCCTTTATTTATTATCATATAATGTCACACCCTCATAGAGTTTCAGAAAGTACAAAAAATAAAATAAAGTCAGTGACAAATCCTGCAAGCTCTCTCACAGAAGTAACATTTACCATCTGTATACTCAAAACTTCAATTATGAATATATTTGGCAAAGGGGATAAAATTAGTGGGAACTAAAATCAAACAAAAGAAGTCAGTTCTGACTATTTTATTATAAAATATAAAGTTTACTTTAAAATTACTATTAAAAAAATAAATTGAAGTACTTTTCTCATAAAATTATATAAGAACTGGCCTTCTTGCTAAAGAGACTGCCAACATCTGATTAGCACTGCTGATATAACTTTTGATAAATCTTTTTATTATTGGCTCTCATTTTTTACATTATTCTTGAATCCCTGAAAGCAGTTCACTTCTGTCATCAGCAGGTACTGTGTACACATCTGATTTTTGCCTCCCCAAACATAAAAATTTATTTTGGGGTCATGCTAGCCAATGTACAGTTTCATATCTTCTAAAACATCATTTCGGGTAACTTTGATTGAGCCAGTTTTTTATATCGTCCATTTTGAGCTGGGACCCATTCATTTGCATGGATCTTCCTCAAGTGACATTGCTTTGTAGAGTGCCATAATTTTGAAGAAGATTATGAAAGGCATTTGAATTTAACAAACAGGTAAAAAATAAAAAACAGGATGTCATTCACTGCTCACAAATTTCTAATCACGCGTTTTCAATTTTTAGCCACCTACTTCTAATTCACACTGAACTGATGCTGGAATTCTTTATTATATTGTTTAAAGTAAACAACGACTTTGTTCAAGTTAGCCCCTCCTTAGGTTTCTCTCGTTTCCTACTAATTTTATCCTCATTCAAATTAAATTGTCAAGTTTAGAGATAATTGAGGTAAGCTTAGGCATTTATCTATTTTTTGTTTTTTCACAGCTTTCATTATTGTCGCCTATTGACAGATAAGAATACACAATGACAATATACCTGTTTGTATAATCTGTTTAATATTTTTGGAAACAAAGCATATATAAAATTTTTTAAATTTCAAAATATATTTTTAAAAAATACACACACATATATATAGATATGGTCCTGGGTCTNCTTTTCTTGTCTGCTACCCTATGCTGACCTTGTCATTAATCTTATTTTTGCCATCTTGTAGTTCCTATTTATTTCTCGGCATATGTTACAAGTTATTTATTTCTTGTACTAAAAAGAACATGATTTATTTGTTTACTGTGATTCAGTCAGGTTATCTTGTACAGCTCTTTTTCCTAACAAATATTGTAATTCCTATGATAAGATATTCACAATGGTAAGGTTCAAGAGAATATATATATATATATATAGAGAGAGTGAGAGAGAGATAAGTGAGAGGGAGGGGGAGACTCACATGTGAAAAGTCCTGGGTTTGTATCCTGATTCCCCTGTCCTCCTCCCTTAGAACTCATAGTTAGGGTACCTACCTTACTAGGTTTCTCTACAAATCTGAGGTTGCCCTTCTATGGGACTAAGAGCCCTACAGGAAAATCTCAGTTCCTCATAGTGGGGGGTTAGTATCCGAAGATATGTAAGTGAGCGTAAATAATATATTTATTTATTTATTTATTTATTTATTTGTCTTAATTTTTCAACTAGATTTTTTTTTTGTAATTTTATTTTAAGAAGTAAATAAAGAATAATAAAATTTAAATGAAGGTGATCTACCCTTTTGTTGCCTTAATCTTGGATTCTTTTATTTTATGTTCCTAATTAGATTGTTAATCTGTTAATGTTATCTGGAAAACTGTCTTCGAATTTTCTAAATCCTTATTTTTGAAGGTTTAGGTTTTAAAATATAATTTTTTTTCCTCTGATTTCTAGCTTAAAAAGTAGCATTGATTGAGTGATTAATTATTTATTAGTCTACTACTTTCACTACTGAATTGATAGAGGCCATCATTCACTTGTGAACCCTATATGCATAGGCTCAACTTTATTTACAAAGCTCTCCACTCAACTACTAATGATACGTATTTCTAATCCTATTCTAACTACATCTTAATCTCAATCGAGCTAAAAGTTTTACAATCCTGTCCTATCCTATCCTACCCTATCCTTATAATTTACTCTATTATATAGCATTGTCTTCTATAAGGCCTTATCCAGAATTTTGTTTCTATGAGGATGTGTACTTAAATAACACTTTTTAAAAAGATTTTCACTTTACAGCTTAACATACTGCGATATATTGTTGCTCCAGTGGATCATTAAAATCATCTAAAAAGCCATAATCCTTAATGTTATATTTAGTTTCTTTAAAAATGAAGAATATAAAAAAATTGACAATTACTTATTAAAAACTATAATGTAACTAATACTTTATAAATATTTAATTTAGTTGTGGTATTTTATCCCACGAAAATTTCAAACAATTATTGAGAGGGAATAGAAAATAAAAAACTATCTGTCCCAGCCAATAACTATCTATTCCCTCTCAATAATTGTTTGTAACTAATACTAATTATTTTAAGGCGGACCATGTGCTAGATAATGGTTCAATGGATTTTTTAAATTTAGAACCATTAAAATAATAGGTTTTTTTTATTATTTTGCTGTTTTGTATAGTTTCCTTTAATTTCGATTTTATTTTATTTTTTATTTAGTTGCCAAAGCGTGGATCTAGTGATGGACTTGAAAGGCGGCTATCTCATGACAAGGGTCCAGCTCCTCCTCCTCCTCCTCCTCCAACTTTACTGAAAGATGCAGGTGATTCTGTTCTTAAGAAAGATGGAGAAGATAGCAAGCACATGGAGGATAGAATGACTAGTTCTGTTGAGAGGCTGATCTCTCCGGAAGATAAAGTAGCCCAGCCAGAAGAGAGGCCAAGTTCACCCGAAGGCACGACAACTCCTTCTGTAAGCAACATATTAGAAAGTGAAGAAATGTCTAGTCCAGTTAAAGGTAGAATGTCCCCCTCTGAAGATAGGCTGACTTCACCTGATTTACAGCCACTTCCCTCTAAAGGGAAGGTATCACTTAATCCTGAAAATAATATTAAAACTCTACTAAATGAGAAGAAATCCCCAGTTGAAGAGCCTTCAACTGAGGAACTCCCTATTGTTCCCCAGATAAGACGGAACAGTATGGAGAGAATGGCTGTGATAGACTACTCCCATGATGACCTTGACAGTGGAAGCAAGTGGCTAGCTGACAATTCGGAGCAGAGGAGATCCCGCCCTGAAGTGAATGTTGGCTGGAAGGAAAGGACCAGGAGTTCGTCTTCAAGCAATCGCAATAGACGGAGACCTGCACCCCCTCCTCTCTCAGAAGAGGCTATCAATGCTCTAGCTAAACCTACTTCTCAACCTTTTGTTATTCTTAATGGTATGGATTATTTTATGAATTACCTTTATTATTAAAATAAAAATATTACAGAGGAATAATATGCCATGAATTTTATTTTATCTGGTCGATCATCACTCATTGTAAACTCTCTCTCTCTCTCTCTCTCTATATATAT
>KZ807115.1:337885-356859 GCA_000696205.2 Oncopeltus fasciatus
CCCCCCCCCCCCATTAATGTATCTGTTTCTCGTGGTTTTTTTAATACTGTCTACCCAATATTAAGTAAATGTTGAATGTTATAACTCAGCATTGAAAAATATGGTGTGATTTCACTCAATATTTAGAAAACTAAGCTAATTCCCACATTAAAAGGAGTAGGTTTGATTAAATTTTAAATTATGGAATTCGCTTTCTGCTCAATAACAAATGAATAAGTGGTAGATGATGAAATTAAACTTATATTTCAAATAAAATGCAATCTGAGCTCACAAATAGAATAATTTAAAACCATTGCATGGTTTCCACTTGTTATTTCATAATTCTAGGTCCTTCTATAAACATAATTACACAACATTTAAATATTCTCTTGGAAAATCTAGATTGATAGAAATTATTGCTATAAAAATTACAGGGTGTTAGAAAACTAATAGTTACAATAACAAAATTTGTTACATATCTGACAAGTTAGAAATACATACTCAGCAAGCATAAATTGCTAATATAAAATTTATCTATTTAATAATATTTTACTTTATATGTCCCTTTTCTTCTTATGTTATACACATAAAAATTTTTGAAATTTAATTATTTAATAGTTAACGTTTTATGTAAGAAACCTAAGTTAAATAAAATATAAACATTATTTCATAATAAAATAATATTCTTATGATTTAGATTGTTTACATAATTTAAGATACATTTGTTATCAATTGATTAATCATAATTTTTCAGTGTGTGTGTAGGCATACATGCATTCATGAGTGCACACGTACATCTTTATATAGTTTTCTATCATTAATTTTTAATTTATTGCATTCTTTTTGTATTCTATAATTTCTAAGTTCATGATTCATTTTTAGTGTGTGGTTTGTGAGATCCAAAGATTATATATTATATATGTATGTATAAAATAAATAAGAAGCAAAAATAAAAAATAAAATGAGTACGTAAGAATGCTCATTTTCTTTTTGTGTGTTCACTACACTCTTATTTCCTCCTGTTCTTATTTACTATATACATCGCAGCTTTGAGTGTTTCATTTTCTATAGATATATAAAAACAAAATTCCATTTATTTAGAAATTTTAAATTAAATGAAATGTTGAATATAGGTTCAAGATTTTTAGAAGATGATTGATCCACTATTCACTAAAAAATGCTTAATTGTGGATTAGCCATGTCCATATATATATATAATGTATCACAGTTTCATTTTCTATGTTCTATATATTTTTTCTTTTGGTGTGTTCAGTACATTCTACATTCTTTCTTCCACCTGTCAGTATGTTATACTGTTAGTTTGAAATTTCTTCTAAAGATTGTTGCTTCATTTGAAAGAGTCATTTCAAGCCGCTGTACCTCTTAACATGCCTTACAAGACAGTTGCCCCTTTCACCTCCTCCCACTTCATCAATGGGACTCGTTCAGTGACCTGGGTGTATGTTATATTGCTTATCAAATACATAATTTTTTTTTTTTTTTGCCATATCGTAAGTTAGCAACTTAGAATAATAATTTTACAAAAAATGAAAGCCAATATTTTTTCCATCTCATTGGCATATTACTTAAGTGATAATAATTTATCTTTATATATATATNATAAAGTTCTTTTTAAAAAAAGTTAATTACTATTAGACAGATATCTGAATGTAATAGTAATTAAAGATACTTTTATATGATACTAATTAAATAGGTAATTAACATATTTGTTATTGCAATATTTGCTTACAAAACATTATAAGACTAATTTTTATGCTGGGAAAATTAGTCAGGATTAGAAAAATATAATCCTCCAAAATTATTGGGCAATTATTTTATTATTACCAACATTTTGAATCATCATCAGGGCTGAAGTACAATACACATTATTATACTTATAAAATTATAGATTGGAATGAACAGGTAGAGATGTGGTATGTTATAAGACAGAAAATGATAAACAGAATAAACTCTAAATTTAACTATAAGAATGTGAAAAGATAATCTTTATATGTACCGATAATGATGTATGAAGAGATCTCTGACGGAGGTTTATGGTTACATCATTCTAATCATGGTCGAAACGCTGATTAATTTCTCCAGCATAATTTTTGATGCCCAACTAACCACTAACCATGTTATCTTTTATGTTAATAATTTGATATGGATGGTTTATTTTTACAATACAGGGTTAATTTGTAATGCTCATATTTGAAGGCAATTTGTGTTTTTAAACAGTTTATCCTGTTTGTCAAAGATATTATTTAAAGAAAAAATTAATAATAAAGTGTGATTAATTTTTTGATAAGGCTCTTTAAGAGAGCCAGGAAGAGAGCTAAAAAGCAAGGAAGTTGTAGGATAAATGTCTAAATGTACAGATTCAAAGTTTTTTTTTTTTTTTAATGCACTTGACTTGAATCTTTCACTAAAATTACATATTTAAAAAAGAAAAAAAAACTAGGTTGTGTTGTATCCCACCCTGCTAAGCCCTACATATTTTTACAATTATTCTATTGTAATCGCCCTTAAAAATTATTTTTGATTGCCACAAATTTTATGCTATATAGTACATAGAAATATGTTGAATTAAAAAATTTAATAAATAAATTATGTTTTTCTTTTTAAATAGTTAACTAATTTTTATGAAATTTATTATGCTTGAAACGTGCTTTGAAATAAGGAGTAAATTATGGAATTAGCAATAAATTAAGATAATTTCCCTGAATAGGCTTTTTGTATTTGATTTTTCTTGCATGTAATGATACTATTAAATTCTTAAGTTATTTATTTTACATATTAAATGTACTTTTCTGAGTTAACATGAATGTTATTAACTTGTGTACTGTCCTAGCGACCCATAGTTTAAATTAATTTTTATTCATAATTCTTAGTCACTTAAATGATAAAACCACTCTTAAATCATTTTAAGGAATAAATTGGAAATAACTGGAATATTAATAATAATAATTAAAATTATTTTAATACTATTTATTCCCTTTTTTTTTTAATTCTAGGTTGATTCTGAGGATGAAAATGACGTTGTTGTTATCACATCTAAAAATGATACTGAAGACGAAAAAATCCATGACACAAGTCATGTTTCTGTCATCACTGTTGGAGATGTAACTCAGAATAATGATACAACTGGTGATACAATGTGGAATTCTTATGTTGAAGGTGATTATATCTTTGATAAGTTCAAGTGTGGAAAGCACAATACATATGATCTTACGACTTGTCACAAAAAACTGCTTTCTGATCTAGTGATGTTTTATCCTGTCTCTTATACTTAAAATGACTGTACCTTGAGTGCTCCTAGGAACTTTAAGCTTAAAATGTTCGAACCTATATTTTTAATATATTAATACCAATGTATAAAAACTGTATAACATGAAATTAGTTATATCAACTTACCCAGTGCTCTACAGTTCTGAGCTCCTCTATAATCCGTGCATTTAGAAGCTGAACTTTCTTAATACTAAATTTTCATAAAATAATTTAAATAATACATTTAAAAAAACAGTCAATTTAATTTAAAACAAAATTGAGTAAATAGCCTTAACTCATCTGTCTTCTATTACTGATATTTTTAGGAATGGAAGAAGATTCATTAATGGTTGTCTCACCAAAACGAGGCACTTCCATCATTGTTGAAGGGACTGTGAATGAAATGGAGAATCATTGTAAGTCTTCCAATCATGTTAAACCAAATGGTCAACCTCCCATGATTCCTTCTGACAATGAAGAAGTATATATTATAGTAAACAATTCTACTAATGTTCAAGGAAAGGTATGTCTATTTAAAAATATTTTTTTAAATAAAAATGTTTTAATTTTTTGTTTTCTGTGATTGGTTTTATTTTTTATTCACTGTAAAGGATGTAAATTCTGAGAGGCACCGGAGAACCCATAGCCAGGGCAGATCAAGCTCTCCTTCTGATGCTGGATCAACTACTGGAAACTGCACTCCACCATCTGCTGCCAGCACTAGAACCTTTGATAGGTAATTCTAGAGTTCATTTTTAAGTAAAACATCTTTCTTATTATTCAAAACTCACACTAGTTCTTTATTATTATATAATAGCATTCATTATGATAGAATGAGCATTCATTATGATAGATATGATCTATTATTAGATATTTTAAAAGCATTCAGCATTAAGCAAGGAATAGTGTGATGTTAAGAATTCTGTCTTTTAAAAGCCATATATTTGTAATGACTTCTTCCCAATTACCTAATACTGACCTTTCTTGAGGTGAAATTCCTTGTGGATGAATTTATAGATGGCAACATTGTTTCAATGAGACAAGGCAGCTTATAAAGATTTTGAATCACACATGAACACCTGGTATCAGCACCATAGCCGTACTATGTGTAAAATTCAACATACTTGAATAAGCAAAACTTTCCTTTCAGAGCAAATGTTGCATTACTCCTACCTGTGCTCATATTTATAGAATAGTGTAAAAGAAAGTGTTTTAAGATCATTTGGTTAGGAAGGTCCAGTTTCTTCAGGAGCAAACTACTCATATGCAATATATGGATTTACCACTTTTTTTTTCCTTCTGTAAAAGAAAACTATATGGTGATGTGATATATATATATATATATATACATANATATATGATATATAAGAAAAATTTTTCTCCAAAATTATCTTATCTTCAAAAAGGAATCTAAACTTAGGCTATAAAAATTTAATTAACAAAATATGAAAAGCTGAGTTTAATATTCAGGAAAATCAAATAAAGAAACTATTATGGAAAAATTATGCTTGTGAAAATTCAAAGAAGACTTTTGCATTGAATCTCTTCAAAGTCACAGGTAGAAGTGTTAAGTGACAAATTGCTGCCTAAATGAAAGCCAAACAGAGAGATATATTCAGACCATATCTTTGTTGCCTGAAGCTATGCGAGGTGTTCTTAATCAATCTGCATCTCTATGCCTGAATGGATATAACTCAATAGGAAGTTATGACTTCTCTGTATGAAAAATATATATATTTTTTTAGGTCAGATGCTGAGAGTGTATCCACCACAATCAGTCAGGATAGCAGAGGTAGTAACAAAGAAAACCGACCCAGTAGGCAACAACATGATGCTGAAGTTATCTTAAGACCAAAGCCTGATTATAATAGAGTAAGTGAAACATCATTAAATTATAGTTTAATAAAAATAACACTTATTCATTAATTAATTTTCTTAAATAATTAAAAATAAAGGTTTTCCTTTCAAACCATTTCTTTAGGGTCCGACTAGGATCTAATTAGGTATATAAGCTAAAGGGCTATTATCACTACCAATGAATATAGAACTATCATACCTTCTATTATCCATCTTTATTGGTTTCTGCAAACCTTCTGTTGGCGAGCGCTTCCAGAAATTATCCATCCTCGTGGCCGAATACATGTGTTCACTGTCACTGTCTGTATTCAACTGCGTTTGTATTCTGTGGGTTGGTCAGATGCGTCAGGTATAAGAGTCGTTTATCTATAATGGTCGCTTTGTTGGCGATAAGATCTGTTAAATGCGAGAGTTATAAGGGTCGGGGTCCATTATTTCAGGTATTTGTTGAGGCAGGGATTAGTTGTTATCTCCTTTGTTGAGGTGTTCAAAGTGTTCCGAAAGTTTTTTTTCATTTTTGTAAATGTGTTTGTGTTTGATAGTGTCTGACTATGGATTATACTGTCTTATGTCTCTTTGCATTGTTGTCGGTTTGTGTCGTCTGTGTGTTCGTTTTAGTAACAGTAAAGGTCTGAATATGGTTTCAGATTGTGTGTTAAGTTGTTCGTTAATAATGTTATTGTCTGTGGTCCTTCTTTTGTAAATTTCCATATTCTCTAAAATGTCTATCTTCGTCCCTTCTGTTGTTTATGTAACAACGCCATGGTTATTGTATGTCAGTTAGGTCGTGTCCACTGTCTTGTAGATGGTTTGAGTAGTTGGAGTCCCGTTAGTTTCGTTTGTAAAAACCCAAAACAAACGGGACTCTAACTACGCAACTCATCTACAAGACAGCGGACACGACCTCACCGACATACAAACAACCATGACGTTGTTACATAAACAACAGAAGGAACGAAAGATGGACATTTTAGAAAATATGGAAATTTAAAAAACAAGGACCACAGACAATAACATTATTAACAAACAACTTAACACACAATCGACACCATATTCAGACCTTTACTGTTACTAAAATGAACACACAGACGACACAAACCGACAACAATGCAAAGAGACATAAGACAGTATAATCCATAGTCAGACACTATCAAACACAAACACATTTACAAAAATAAAAAAAAACTTTCGGAACGCTTTAAACACCTCAACAAAGGAGATTACAACTAATACCTGAAATAATGGACCCCGACCCTTATAACTCTCGCGTTTGACAGATCTTATCGCCGACAAAGCGACCATTATAGATAAACGACTCTTATACCTGATGCATCTGACCAACCCACAGAATACAAACACAGTTGAATACAGACAGTGGCAGTGAACACATGTATTCGGCACGAGGATGGATAATGTCTGATAGCGCTTGCCAACAGAAGATGGTTTGCAGAAACCAATGAATACGGATAATAGAAGGTATGATAGGATCTAATTACTTCAACTGTGAAAGCAAGTATTCCATACAGGGCAGTGTGCTCAGACCCATCCTTTTCATCCTGCTTACTATGACATCACCACCCATCCTAATATCTTCTTCACCCTCTTTGCTAATGACAAAGCTATCCTCTTTTCACATTCTGATTCCACAACTGCTTCCAATGTTTTGCAAAACCACATTTATGCTATTCAGCAGCGGTGCAGCAAATGGAGAATAAAATGAATGTGCCCAAATGTGTACAGGTAAATTTCCAACTAAGGAAAGGTTTTCCCAATAATGTTGCGTACAATAACATCCTTATACCTCTCTCTGAATCAATCTGTTAGCTGGGGTGAATATATTAAACTTCAGTGATAAGAACTCTGCAAGTGTTACAGATCTTATATAAACTTATAAATAGGCATTCACAGCTCACAACAGAGAATAAACTGACTTTCTACAAGTCTTTACCATGACCAATCTGAACAAATGGTGCAGAACTCGAGGATATTGATATTTTCAATTAAAAGTCCTAAGAATAATTGTGAATACTCCTCAATATGTGTCTAACACCACCCTCTATCATGATTATAATATCATGTATGTCTAACCTCATCTCCACCCACTTCGCACTCATCCATAGCAAGCTCCTATTTTACCCAAATCTACACGCCCAATGCCTGTTGTCAGACTCCAATCCCTACAATCCTATCTGACGACTAAAACAAAGATGGCCTCGCGACCTCTTGGGCCTTAATTTATTGCCTACATTTATTTGGAGTGGGGTCAATCTGCCCATTCTCTCTTTAAAGTAACATTAACGTATTTTTTTATTTATTTATTGTTTTAAATTATTGCTATTTTAGACTTTAATTAGGTATTAGATTTAAAGTATTAAATTTTTCATTTATTTGTTTGTAGCCAAATTATTTTATTACAAAATTTTTGAAATAAAATTAATTAGGAATTAATTAAAATTAATGAAGAAGCTTCAGGAGAATAGACAATAATAGACATCTGATTAACAATAAAATATTTTTATATTATTATTTTCCCTTACTTTCTAAGTTAATGTTAGGGGAAATGAGGTAATCAGAGAAAAATATATATTCAGTAACTCCAATTTTTTTTTTAGTTTTAGAAACTTCAAACTTTTAATTACAGTTGACTTCTCTCCAATGAATCCAATTTAAATTAAATATTTTACTATAATTTCAATGTTATAAAGAAAACACCAAAAATTTTATGAGTCATATATTTTTTTCTTTTTGTGGGTATACTTTTTTCTGCTAATACANTAATAATGGGATGCTCTTTAAGTCTTAACTAGCCGAGTTCTTATCGCTCACTTTAAACTACCAGAACAGCCATTTACTATTACTATTACTAATACTGTTGGAACTATTAATCTAAATAATCTATCATTTGCTCATACAAAACCTCAATTGCTTAGACATTTATGGATTTTTCTACTTAAACGTTGGTTATTTAAAAATATTTTTATCAATGTAACTCAATTTAAATTAGACACAAAATTTGACCATGATTAAAAGTTTTAAAGCTGAAGAAACTGGACGAGATTTAATTTGATGGGGAAACAGAAACGTAATCATTCTTGAAAGTATACTTAAATGATTTTAAAATCATTTTTCTTCCAATATCACTCAGTCCAATTTTTATTTATATCTCAAACTAATTTTAAAAACAATTAGATAAACCATTTTTTCTATTAATGTATTTTTGTTAAGCTAAACCTTTAGTATCATTTTAAGTCATGTTTTCATGACTACTAGCAGTCACTACTAAAAAAAAAAAAAAATAACTAAAAACAGTTGTCCTTATAGCTCCGCTATTTGCCATTGAACAATTAATTATTAAATGATAAAGAAATTTATTTTAAATTATCTATAATTAATAGACCCTAGTCGAATTATTGTGATTTTAACAATGATGATTGATTTAAAGCATTTAAACTTTCCCGTAGTATTTAGTAATATTTATATTATCTTTCTATACCGTTTTATTAATGTCTTTGTCTATTTTATGTGTTTATTATCAGCATTATTTTATATATTTATTTTATTTTTTTCAATACAGCATGAAAATACCAGAATAAGTAGGTCAAAAGAAGAATTAGAATTGTTGAATTTGAAAAAGAAGACGAGAAAGAGAACAAGGAAATTTGAGATAGATGGTGTTGTAGTGACAACAACTACTAGTAAAGTCATTTATGGTGATGATGATACTGAGAGGGGCTATGATGATCATATTTTCAGGTATAAAATCATATTACATTAATTATTAATTAATTATAATNAAATAATATTATTAATTATAATAATAATATAATTAAAAATTATAGCTCAAACCAAAAATACTTTTTAAATAATCTTCCATGTAAATACCAATCAAACTTACTCATTTTAGTTGAAGATTAGAAAGTTTCTGCATATGGTTTTTTCTATTCTCTCTTAGTTACAATTGAAACTTTAAGTGTTTGTATTTAGATATAGGATGAAGGTATTTAGTTTTATTAATGATATTTCATAGTAATGTATGTAAATTAATCTTTTATATTGGTTATTCAGGAAACAGGAGTTAAGAGAATTGAAGATGTTACAAAAACAGGAGCAGAAACAATTTCAGGATCTTACTGCTAAAGCTCACCTTTCTAAAGAGCAACAGGTAACTTAATACATTTTAATTCTTTTCATTGCAACCGATATTTTAATTAAAATGTAATTACAAGTTGTTAACTTATTTTATGTTTATTGATTAAGTTTAAAATTGGGAAATTATTCAAATAAAGAAGCTCTAAAATCCATAATATTTAGCTATTGCTTTTAAAATTATAAAATTCAAATTATATTTCCTATTTTTATTTACTTGTTTCATTGATTAAATCCAAATTATTTAAGGCATTGATTTAACTGACCAATACTTATTTCTGAAAATTTCTTTATCGTGGAAGTAAATGTATCTTTCTTTTATGATTCATGTACCCTAACTATCTCCTAAATATAACTCTTAAGCAGTAAATTTAAAAACTAATGATCAAGTCCCTTATTTATAGTATATTTCTGTCATGTTCTACTTAAGAAGTACTCTTGTGGTTAATCAGCTAGCCATATGTATTTAAATTTTAAAACAATCCAGTGTCTTATTATTTTTTATTATTTTAATTTAGGATAAAAAGTTTGAGCAGGAGAGGTTGACACTTGTTAGGGGATATGAAAGTGAATTGGAGACACTTATTCGGACTCAAAGACAGCAGCTGGAGAAAGCTGAAGCTCATCAGGAAACTGATCTTCGATCCACCAGCAAGAAAATAAGAGCCGAGCAGGTAAGGATTTTTGGCATTCACGATAATTTATATAAAAGTTATATGAACTATCCTAAGGAAATTATCTTAAGAGAATCAAGTTTTATAAAGACTTTAGTTTTTATGTTACTGTCATTTAAATTCTCACATTTAAAGGTACGAGAGCTTGTTGGAATTTTTTATGTGGCCTATAAAAGGGAACTCACATAATTTTTTTCTCTAAATATTATATGTATATATCTTATACTTGTATATTATTACTAAATATCTGGAGAGGAAAGTGGAGAGCACTGGAGATTTTATATCTCAAAAGATTGTCTAGTATTTAAACAACGATCAAAAGACTAATTATTTATACTAATGTAAAAATTAAATACACATTTAATTATAATGCTACTAATTATTATTTGTGAAATGTAAATACACATTTTAAATTTTTTTTATTTTTTAAAGTATAGAAATGAATTTATCAGCCAAGCCAAAGCTAATATCCTTTTGATGCAAAGGTAGAAAGCTCGATCAGGTGTACGCTCCAATCTTCTAAGTAGAATAATCTTTCCATAATTTTAATTATTAAACATTATTTTAATGTGTTATTTCGGTGGATACTGAAGTACTTTATTTCTTTACTCTCCCATGAATATGTATTTTCCACTCAGCTTTTCTACTTCATCTTTCATGGGGTACTCGAAGAGGGGTCTAATATTGCCCAAATAAGAAGTATTCCTCTCAATAGATGTATGCCTTTCTTGCAGACACAAAAGCATCACTTACCCCCTTAGAATCTGATGCAAGTGTTGAGTAGAAAAGCCTTGCATAAAAAATAAACATTTGTGGGAAGGTAAATGTGTAGTTATTTGCTGGATTTCTTCTGGGTACGAAGACACTCAGGAGCCATTTTACTCTCACACACTAAAGATTAAGAAATAGCAAAATAGAATCATTTGTAAACTTAAGTAGTTATCATCTAGTCAGATAGTAGAAGTAAAAAAGAGTAAGGAAGACTTGTTAGACAATGATATTTCATTTTAATGAATTTATTTATTAATAATTGATGTGTTGTTACAGGAGAGGGAACTAAAAGAATTCCGTGAAAGTCAAAAACAGGAGATAAGATTACTTAAGCAAGAAGTAGATTTGATGCCTAAAGACAAGAGGAAAAGTGTTTTTAAAGCAAGGAAGGATAAACTAGAAGTGGAACATGAGGAAAGGGTAATCATTATATGTCTGTTAAAAAAAATTTTTTTTTTTTTTCTAAAATAATCTCTTTCTTATTTTTATTATTGTTAGGAAAAACTTTTCTTAAAAAAGCTGAATGAAAATCATGAAAGCTCTCTTCGAAGGCTGAGTGATTCTCATCGTGAAAAGATTGCATTAATGGATCGACAGTTCTTGCAACAAAAGCAGCAGGTAAGCCATGTTTTTTTTTTTTTTTTTTGTTTTTTTTTATTTTGCCGATAGGTGGAGAAGTTTTATTTAAGGACAATTTTATAAAATTGCATTATACTAATAAATTTCATAAATTATTGTTCTTTAAAAGTAAAGTCCCATTGCATAAAATATTGGTTCCATTTATTATTTGCTTATTTCTTTTCTCCCATCTCTTTCCATAGCTAATGAGAGCCAGAGAAGCCTCTTTATGGGAATTGGAAGAAAGGCAAATCCATGATAAACATCAACTAGCTAAGAGGCAACTCAAAGAAGGGTTTTTCTTGCAGCGGCATCAGGTAATTTTTTAACAATATTTTAGTGAAATTAACTTGTCTGCAATATTTTTTTTAAATCTAAAAATATACTATTTTTACTAATCTAGAATAGAAACCATATTACCAAGATTTGTTTCTGGTTTCAAAAAATTCTTAAATATGGAACTCACATTCCCCACCCTTCACCTGACCATCTTAAGGTTTCCTAATTTCCAATACTTATCTCTCAGTCATGAAGATTGATTCCAAGTGACAAAACGTCCCCTTTGCCTTCATGATAGGTAGATGTGGTGAACTTTCTACACAGCTCTAAAGATGGCTTATAATGTAAGCCGAAGATAATAATAAGTACATTATTTTAAATTGTATATTTTTTTTTAATCAACCTTGGCCAAATCCGAACAAATTATCTTTTAGTAACTCTCAACAAAATAGTGTTTGTCTCAACTGACAGATATGTTGCATTGGTATATTGCATCCAGAACTTGGGCTCTTAAATGTATAGTTGAATGGAATATTCTTCTTCAAATAAAGCAATACATTTTTTTACCCATACCCTCTGTTATTCCTTATAATTGAGCTTTTTTTTTGTGTGTTAGCCTTCCATTCAACCACTTAGGGTCATGGTGGAAGGGGCTATCTACAGGTTGCCACCCTATTTTAAACACCCATGGCTCAGGACAAGCTTCTATATTATAAATAAAAGATTGACCTGGGCGGGATTCGAACCCGCGGCGCCAGGATTGCGAGACCCGTACGTATCCCCTGAGCTAGCCTGGCGCCCCTATAATTGAGCTTTAAAAGAGGAAACTCACAATTATAAATTTATACTTATATAATAAAGATTTTTTTAAAAAGAAATAAGTAATACTGCTTCAAAAGTACCAATTTTAAAGTGATTTCTTGCACTCATAAGACCCATTATATTTATTTTTAATTATTGTCATAATGTCATCTGTCTGTACAGAAGGCAAATAAACTTGTCCAGATTTTGTTATGCATTCTGCAAGTTAGTATCAAATTTTCTGAATTTATTGATTTTGCAAGTTAGTATCAAATTTACTGAGTTCATTGATTTGGCATTATTTTCTAGTGCTATTTTCAAACTAGAACTATTTCAAAAGTTGACTATTATTTAGAAAGATGTTAAAAATCATAATGGTTTTATTTTATACATGCAATTATTATATAAATGTATGGTATAGATCTACTAAACATTAGTTCTGATTGTTTAGTTTACTCTTCCCTACCTTCCCTCTCTCTTGATTTCACCAGAATAAATTTTGAAAGCTTTTTTTTTTTTTTTTGGCTAGCCAACCACTTGGGCATTAATGCCATCTTTTAAAGCTTTGTTTTTTTAATATAACATCGGTGGATGCTTGAGTCCATGTGGAGCTGTCAATATTAGCTATACTTTGAGTTATAATTTTCAGTTGCCCCACATTACATAAACTATCAGTAAGACATTAGTATGTCTAAAGCTTATAGTTGGTTTCTTCCTTTCTAGAATGGCTGGAAACTATACTATTTTTTTATAACTTATATATGTCTATTTTTAATTGTTTCTCTTTTAATATTCTAACCTTTGTTACAGATGTTAAACAGGCATGACAAGGAGCTTGAGCACATGAAGAGAATGAACCAACGAAAGGAAGAAGAATTAATCAAAAGGCAGGCAATTGAGAAGAGAGCTCGTCCAAAGAGGGTAAAATCTGAAATGAAGGTGAGGGAGATGATGTTCAGGGAGAGCATGAGGATTCGAATGGCAAACTGTCATGACCCAGAGCAGGAGCGGAATATGCTTAAGAAGGTTTGTTTTCTTATCCTTTTATTTGGTCTTCTGGTTTAATTTAATAATAAAATATGTTTTAATCCATAATGAGATGGGCTGGTCGGCTCTTCATTTTTATTAGATTTGTGAGTGTGCACATACATGAATACTTTACTGTAAGCATTCAGTGTATAAAAAAAAAAAAAAAAAAATCTTTACTGAGGTGCAAGAGAGGCACCAGGAACTTATGCATTTTTAGCCAGTTAAATCAAACAAACTAGAATAATATAGCATTTTTATAACAATTATTTAAAAATAAATAAGTAAATAAATTTATTGATAAACATTTCTTCTAAACAGTACTATTTTAAACAATAAATGACTCAATAAACTTTATTATTGTAAGTAAACAATTTTTAAACAATTATTAAAACTTATTTTTTTCACAGTCCATGTTATCATCTGTTTCCTCCTCTTGCATCCAATATGTCTAGTACCCACCTGAGAATAATTGTATCTCGCATATCATCACCCTGGATTTTGTGTTTATCACACAGCCCTGAAGAAGGCCTGAAATTCAGGCCGAAACTTCGGCAAAAATAAAACCACATTGGTAGATGTTTTATTTGTTGGGGTTCGGTTAAGATAGATCCAAAAAGTACAATTTAAAAAAATGTGTAATTTTTAATTATCTTCCATTGTTTCAACGTACATTGTATCATCGGCATTGTTGAAATTCAATGTCAAAATAAAACCATAAAAGAAAAATTAAATGATTTATTTTTTTACTTCATAGAATTGACATAACTAAAAGTAATGTGATGTTTCTATGGAAAGAAAAAATATTAATAACAATGTAGAAAAATTCACCACACCTACCTATGACTGAGAGGTAGGGTTTGGAAATTAGAAGAAATTGGTTTTGACAATGTCCATCTCAAAATTTCTCCCAATTTCTAAACCCTACCTCTGTCATGAACATGGGATCCTGGAGACATGACGTCCCCTCTTGCCTTCATAATAGGTAGGTTTGGTGAATTTTCCTATACAGTTGTTATTATTATTTTTCTTTCTTTTTGATATCCATTACTTTTAGTTATGGCAATTCTATGTAATAATGTAAATCATTTAATTTTTATTTTATTTCTTTCTTTGAAATTAATTGTAATTCAACAGCCCTGAAGATGTCTTACAATATAAGCCGAAATGTTGGCAGATAATTAAAAAATACACATTTTGGATGTGGATCTACCTTGACCGAACTAATAAAACATCTACTAATAATCTCTATGTCCAAAAACTTTATTTTTTAAACATATTGGTTATCTGATTTGTTTTTCTTTGAGCGAACCCCAACAATCTCCTCCTTCTAACTATCAACGGTCCACCAACATCCCATAGATTATGGAGGGTATATTTGTAACCACTTTTTATAACAGGACTTGGTAGCATCTCCCAAATTTCTCGTGGATATGAGTCACAATAATTTCATTTTTCTTTTCTTTTTTTCTTTTTTTTCAGTTTCAAGAAAACGAAAAGAAGAGATATCGTCTTGATACTCAAAGGTTTGATCAGAAACACCAAAGACAGCTGGAGGAGCTGAGGGCTACTGCTGAAACTACTATAAAAGAGCTTGAGCAGCTTCAGAATGAAAAAAGTAAGGATTCTATATTTTTATTTCATATACAGTAACTTAATATAAACAGTTATTGTCATTATCTAAATAGATGTGTATTATCTAATATAGAACTTCTAGAGCTTCATTTACCTGACAGTGAAGTTCAATATATTTCAAATTAATCATTAATAAAGAGCCCCATTTCATATTATCATTCTTGTTTTCTAACTTTGAGTTTCAGTTTAATTAAAACTTTGTATTTCTTTTAATGATTGTATATTATTATAGTAGTCATTTTTACTGGTATATTGTTATTATTAACAATTATACCTTCCTTTAATTATTATATTTTGTGATATTTATTATAATTGAGGAATGATGTTTTCTATCAAAATTTGACATCAGAGAAAGTTTTAAATCTGAATAATAAATAAAAATATCAGCTTAGATTACATTTGACATACTTTTACTCAAACTATCTAAAATTGATTCTAAAGCTTTTCAGGATTTAATTGACTTTTAAAGATAAAAATGTCTCTTATTCTGAACTTTTTCATCATAATATTTTTAATTAAGGCCCAATCAATAAGAATTATCTAATAGTACCCCTAAACCTGATCTTTTTCTTTTTAATTCATGATCAGATTAGATAAAACCTGCCTCTATGTGCTAAACTTGGACAGTTTTATTGAATTATTTTTGTATTAGATCTGTTACCTGTTGGTAATACTTTTATTAATCAATTTCTCTGATTAATATGGTCACTATACCTTATTTTACATTGATTTTGTCATTAGCATAAATTAAAACATTATTATTCTGCAAATATTACTTTAATTTATTATACGAAGAACAATTCATTATAACTGTCATTTTATCCAGGAAAAATGCTTATGGAGCATGAAACAATGAAGCTAAAAGAACAAGAGGAAGCTTATAGTAAAGAATTGAAGGAATGGAAAGCTCAGCTTAAACCTCGAAAGCAGGTAAGAAGCTTTGATGAATTAACCTTTATTTTAAAACAAGCAGTTCTTGAGCATGAATATTCAACATATAAATTTGATAAATACCTGCACTAGATATTTTTGTGAATCTTTCTTTTAAGTTTCTCTATGACTAATTTTTTTTATTTTATAGCTTATTAATACCTCATTAATTTATTTGCATGAATTTAAAAATATACATTTAGCTCTCATCATCCGAATTGAGCTCTATATTCATAATATATTAATAAAGTGTTTGCCTAACTAGTTCTTGAATAAATTTTTTATATTTTTCATCCAAAGATGCAAACAGTCATATAGTGATGAATAGTTGGAAGACTCTTTTGTGATTTAGTTTTAATCATAAAATCACACAATGAAGTAGTAAAATAATTCAATGGTATTTATATTTAATTAGAACATCACGTGGTCTTTTTTTTTTTTTTTTTTCTTTTTTTTTTAATAAAAGAAAACTTAAATCTATAGTTCAATTTATTATTTTATTTTTGGGAACATTGTGAAAGCATATTTCGAGCACATATTTCAAGTATTAAAACAAAAGATTATTTTATCTAAACGAGTGTTGTAAGTAAGTGTACATAATTTCCTAGCCCATATAGATTTAGAACCAGAACCCCAGGTCATATGCTGAACTTTAAAGACATCCGAGAACATGTGACCTAACATAAAAGTTTACACATTTTATGTTTAACATTATATTTAACAGTTATTTTGCTTTTTTCTTTCAAGAACTTGATAACTAGATTAGCATGCTGAAATTTCTGGAAAAAAATATCAAATTTTCTATAATCAAAACCTGATTCCCCTTCTAATTAAAAAAAAAAAAAAAATTGAATTGAAAACCACTCACGTGCGCATTTTCGCGCGGTCTCATATACATATTCAATAATTAAGTACTAATTAGCACCAACAAATTCAGTAACAATATATAAATATTAAAAATATTTAAAAAAATAAAGTAATTAAAATAAAACCAGTAATCCCAAGAATTAAAAGGTCCTATCAAAAAAAGTAATGTTCTTCAGCTAAAAAATGACTGTATAAAGTGCTTAAAAATGGGAAAAAAAAGAAGAAAAAATCATTACCTTAATTTTTAAAATATTTTTTCTTCTTACATTTTCAGCTCATTAAAATACATATTTTAGTCCTTAAATTGACTATTAAAAAATTTAGTGTATGAGAGAAGAACTAACTTGATGAATGGAATACCTTAAAATCCTATGTGATTTGCAGTTATTGGAGCAAGAGTTCAGTTGTGCTCTCCAGCGCCATGTGGAACAGTACAAGTATATGGTGGGGAAGGTGTTTTTGCTCTCAACAGAAGGCTCGTCCCATGAGCAGAAGCCTGCAAACCTGGCTCGCCGAGGCTCCCTCCCCTCTCTCTTTGAGGAAGGCCACTTCACCATTCCAAGGCCAAGGGTCCTCACTATGTCGAAAGCCCCCTCTCTCCCACCCTCAATGCCCTTTGAGCAGTCCTTCTGAGTGTTCTTTGTTTTTGTGATTGTTTGTCTCTTGGTTTCCACTAGAGGTGTGACTCTCCTTCACCCAATATCTAAAAGGGATCTGCTGCACTTACCTTTTAATATTTAGGTTGCTGAGAGATTGGAAAAAATAATTTCAATTATATTTGGAGCCTATTATCTAAATGAGCTTTTCTTATTTTATCTATTAAACTATTTCCTATTAATTTAAATTTTCTATAATTTTCCTTATAAATCATTGAAGTACTTTCAATTTTATATAAGTTCTTAATGTTTTTTTTTGGCCAAGAAGAAAATGCTTTGTATTATATTCTTTTAATTGCATTATAATGAAGCTTATATCTGAATATATGTTTGAATTATAAATAATTCAAAATATTTATGCCATTTGCTCTATTCAATTTGAATAGAATAAAGCTTGCCTATTTTTTTATGAGACCATTTATCCTATGACCTAAAATTTTGATAATCATTTTACTATTGTTTAACAATATAATTAAATTATGATTATAATTTGAATAAAGTTTGATTAATGTACTGACATAAGTCAAGATATAAACTGATTATGATGGTCCGCACTAATCTTTCTTTTTTTGTGTGTGATTTTTTTATATATTATTATTATGATTTCTTATAACTTGATTAAATTATAATTTTTCTTCCAGCCTTTACATATGATGGTTTTCTCTTTTAGGTCTTATATATTCCTACTTTTACATGTATTAGTCACACCTCTAGATATTGTTATATGTTGACTAAGTTTTATCGATTTTTGTCTAATGGCCTCTCAGCATTTATGTTGATATTAGAACTGGTTGTGGATTCTATATTTTTTTTTGTGTGTGTGTTTATATTACTAATTTTATTTTTATGTATACATAGGCGAATTTAATTAAATATTTATTAGTTATTTTTTGCCATAGAATATTTCTTTTGAATAAAAGTTACCATGAACATTCCAAAACTATTATTATTTTTAGGTCTGTATGTGTTTGATGATTAGTAATGAGTAAATAAACAAAATAATTTTTTACAATTTTTTGAGCTATTATCAGTATTGTAAAAAAATTGCATAGGCTCACAGGTATGGGTAGTGATGGTCAAATGTCATATAATTAGTATTATAACTTAATACTTAATTATTGAAGGCATGTTGTGAGGTTTGCCTATCAATTTGAAATTTTTATACAGAATTATCTAGTCATTTCTTGTTTATCCAGTTTACAAACAAGTATAAACTATTCGTTTTTAAAAAATACTACTTTGGTGGACTACAAATTAGCTGTTTATTTTCTTACATTAAATACATTTTAAGCAGTTCATTCCAGGCATTTCTCCTGATTTTATCATTATTATTATTATTAAAAAAAATAATGTACAATCTTCATTTGAGCATTTCTTCAGAAACTGTCGAAAATTTGACCTTTTATTTTGAGACCAGTAATTATATTATTGTGTTTATATTATATACAGGTAAGAAGCTTTGATGAAT
>KZ807115.1:358584-372436 GCA_000696205.2 Oncopeltus fasciatus
ATATATATATATATAAAGTATTGGTTAAATTAGTATTATCGTTATTTAAATGACTTTAATTGTCTGTCTGTTGTGTCAGAGGTTGGAAGAGCAGTTTGCCCAGCAACTAGAGGAACAGGAGGCAATTTACGGGCCATCACACCCTCTTCCTCCAGATCTCGCCGAGCCCGTCCATCACAGAAGCTCTACTAGGAGCAGTCTCTCTTCTGTTTCTGCAGACTAGCCCCCCTTATACTTACTTACCTTCCTGTTCTTTACTTTTTTTAGTCCCTAGAGTTGAAAGAAAAATATTATCTTTTATTAACATATTATTTTTTTTATTTTAAAAGCTCTATTTTTTTACTATTTTGTTTTTAGTTTATTTGATTTTATCAGTTTATGTTATTTTAAAACATAATTTGTATTAAAGTTGTATATATTTATATGTAAATTATATAAATATTTATGAGTTGTATTCATTCAGCCTTTGAATGTTCATTGTTAAACATAAAAAGCACTGTTTTCATGTGCTTTTAATGAATTAAAATTTTTAAAGCAACTGAGCTTAAAACTATTTCATTCTATATATGAAATATTTCAGTTTTTTTAAATGCTCAATGGTATTAATGTGTGAGAATATGCCAGAAATTAATAATCTATGCTTGTCCTAAATGATATTCTGTAAAATTATGTAATATAAGACTTGATAGTCTGGAATTATAAAGTACTGCTACATATCATTTTTAAGAAAAGTGTCTTTATCTGCATTTTTTATGCATATATTTTGAAACTAAAATATTGTTACTAATTATTAATAGCACTTTATTTTTATTTATGAATTACCCTGTAATAATTTAAAAATGCATGTATCTGTACATTTGTTTGTGTATATAAATCTTTAATCCTTGTACAAATAATTGTTATTGTAACAATACTTTATAATATTTAATGCTATAACTGCAGTCTAAAGTGTTATAAGAGTAATAATCAGTATTTTCTTATTATTTTTACTATACTTTTTTCTTTTCTTTTTTTTTCTTTTTTAAAAAAAAAGTGCCAAACAAGATTAATCGAATCAGATATTTGTGACTGATGCAGCTTTCATGAAGTTCATGAGCTAATGGAAGTGTTGATTTAGTATAGTTTAATTTTGCTGATTGTTGATTGAATAAATTATTTATTCTTTTAAATATTTCAATTATGATAAAATGGTATATAATGTTTTTGTGTGTTTTAGGGATTTATGAAACTTTTAAGTCTGACTTAGATAAATATTTTTGCCTCCAAATCTTATATTTTTTCAGCCTGAATCTTATGTACTATTTGGCTCATTTTAAACAGGTTACAACTTTTTTCACTCAGTTAGCTAACTGTCTAAACTAGTTCATACTTATATCTCCAATATTTAGAAATTATGTGAATCATGCTTACATGTTTTTAACACTTAAATGTGTGAGGTGTCTGATTTTCTTTTCTGTACAAATTGTCTATGTAGATGCTACACAATTACAAATGGACTATAAAAATATCATTGTTCCCTTCACCTTATTATTTATACTTAGTTTTCAGTTTTTTAACTATTTAACTTAATTATAAAATAAGTGAAATAGTCAGACAAAATAACTAATGTACATTGTTATGCAATTCAAATACATAAATAGTGAATAAAATTATGTTTCACATAAAACTTCAATCTGAAGTAAATAATACCCCTCTCCCCCCCCCCCCCTTCCTCTCAGTTTAGCTATTCACCTTCTCAGGTTTCAGCTATCATAATAAACACAATTTTTAAAAAAAAATATTGGCATGATGAAAATTAATGAGTAAAGTTGTATTCTTATTTAAATATGACTAGTGACTGATTCATTACATATAAATTAAAATCAGTCATAAATAAAATAAAAAATCCAGTTAATCAGCACAAAGCCTCTTAGGAAATAACTACCAAAATTAGTATACTCTAGTAGTTAACAGCTGTAATAAATTTCATTTATTCTAAAACTAAATAATAATTAAAAATGTAGTCCACCCTATTAATAATGATTTATTTAATCATTATTGAAATGCTAATGTTCTCTGTTTTTTCACCATTTATGCCTGATTTGTTTAATGTCCTTGAAGAATTAAATTTCATGTGTCTTTCTTCTTTTATTAGTTTATTCAGATAATTATTATTATTTTTAAACGATTTTCATTTAAATATATATTTTCTCTATCAATGTTATGTATTGCCAATCTTTGATCATAGTATATCGCATTCAGAACTAACTATTTCAGTAAAGAAATTAGAATATATTCTTAAAGAGATATATTAATTTAATCATTATAAGAATATTTGTAAGAATTCAAGCTATATTGTGCTTCCATCAATCTTTCTGATAGTTGAATAATTGGCTTGAACATTATAATCTTAGTTCTCTGACTGTATAATTGGTTTTGGTTGTTATTTATAAATAATATTTATTCTTGTTTGTATAATTAACCTTATATCTGAGGAGTTCTAAAATTTTAAAGAACTCCTTTAGTAATTGTAACAGTTTTCTATTAATTATTTTTATTCAAAGTAACTGAATTATCATTCTTGTTTCTAAAGTTATTTTATTATAATTCTATTATATTTAACAGAAGTTTTATAAAATATATACTTGCTGTCTTCAATGAAATTTTATCTATTGTGTTTCTATACATCTGAGAACTAAGTTGAGTGTTAAAAAATGTATGAAATAAATATTTACTTCAATATTTAAATAAAAAAACTGGTGGACTTGTGCTTTATTTTCATTATTCATTGAAAGATTCATATTTTTATTTGTAAATATTTGGAAGTACATTTAGTGCAATTAATATAACTAAAAATTTGTAAATAAAATTGTTCAAGTAAATAATATTTTATTTAAGAAAATTTATCTAAAACTTCTTATTCCTAATTCCTGTAAAAAAAAAACACTTTTGTCTTAAAAAGACTTGAGTTGATTCAATCACTTTTATTGACCTTTGAAATAAATGACTTTATAAACAGTATGACCTAGTGACAAACTTAACATCCTCAAACATTATACACAAGAAAATTCTTAATTACTGAAAAATGAAGATAGGGGGTCAAAATAAATGATATATCTGAGAATTTTTCAAAATCTTACTAAGATTAGAAAATAAAGCACTCACGGCTGAAATTTTTTTTAAAATTATTATTTTTTCATATAGTAACACTANAGTCACAGTACTTCATGAACAAAATTCAGCACTTTAAAATCGAGAACAAAGGGTTGAGGGGAAGAGATTTAGAGGAGCCCAAAATTTAAAATCTTAAAATGTTATAGAAAAAAAAAATAAACTGCAAAAAAACAAATTTGTTTCACAAGTTTAAAATGTAATTATTCAACTAGGTGTTTAATGTTATTCTTTGGTATTCTATAATATATACAATTTTAATTCAAACAGAATTAATATGTTCATTTGAATGCTTAATTGTAGAATGTAAATTATTCACACTCCCAAATTCGATATTTCATATAACATATAATTCAGAATTTAATTTTCCATAATTTTATCAACTTTTCTGCTTCAATTTTTACAAACCAAAGTTTTCATTCAAATTGAAGACATTTAGGAAAGACTACATTCAATATATACACACACACACATATATATATATATATGTATGTGTGTGTGTGTATATTGAATGTAGTCTTTCCTAAATGTCTTCAATTTGAATGAAAACTTTGGTTTGTAAAAATTGAAGCAGAAAAGTTGATAAAATTATGGAAAATTAAATTCTGAATTATATGTTATATGAAATATCGAATTTGGGAGTGTGAATAATTTACATTCTACAATTAAGCATTCAAATGAACATATTAATTCTGTTTGAATTAAAATTGTATATATTATAGAATACCAAAGAATAACATTAAACACCTAGTTGAATAATTACATTTTAAACTTGTGAAACAAATTTGTTTTTTTGCAGTTTATTTTTTTTTTCTATAACATTTTAAGATTTTAAATTTTGGGCTCCTCTAAATCTCTTCCCCTCAACCCTTTGTTCTCGATTTTAAAGTGCTGAATTTTGTTCATGAAGTACTGTGACTTGTTAAGTGTTGACATGCGATATGTGTGTGTGTGACACTTTATGTTTGGTTTCTTACAGGTAAAGTTGAAGAAAATATCTAAAAAAAAGTTTAAAATAATCTATCATGAGAAATTCCTCCATCGCCATTCACTAATATGACTAAGCGTTCTGAGAAATCCTGTTTATTCTACGCGTACATGATTCAAGTTGATCAAAAAGTTTGCTGATTTGAGATTTCAAAAGTACTAACTAATTCTGTTTCAAAAGAGCTGGGTAAACTATGCAGATTTTCCATGCTCTATTAAAGATTTTCATTTTACAAGATGGTGAGCTAAGAGCTGAGACCACAAAGGAAGTATCTCGCAGAGAAACCGTTCAACAACTGTTATAAAATTCGACCTTAACAAGCGTCTCTTGAATAATTTGAAGAAAATTACATTTAAAGATTTTTTTTTTAATGAACCTTTTCGGAAAGATAATAATTATGCTTAAATCACTAAATTTGAATTAATCTTATATTAATTTTAGCTTACGTATAGCTAAAAATGAATTATTTTAACAAGCTCAAGGCAGAAAGTTTTTTTTTTCTTTAAAGGCGAGGATCCACTTGGGCTATCTACCCCTTACTTGAAGGAAGGCAGAGGCTGGCGCGACCAGAGAAGTGCCAAGGAGGGTTGGTCAGCCCGGCAACGAGGAGGGGGGGCGCTATTTACCCCAGCATATAGCTGCAGCTCATGAGGAGGTTCTGTCTTGTAAACTGTAAGGGCTTCTCACCCATCACATAATGTAAAATTTGTGATTGTATAAATTTGATATACTGTAAATACCCTAAACTATTATTACTAATTAACTTATGTAGAATAAACAGGATTTCTCAGAACGCTTAGTTATATTAGTAAATGTAACTTTTTTTTAGATATTTTCCTCTACTTTACCTGCAAGAAACCAGAAATAAAAGTGTCAAACACACACATATATATATCGCATGTCAAGGCTCAGCAGGCCACATTTTATAGTAAGGACACAATGCAAAAAAATTCAGCCCTTTAAAATCGAGAACAAAGGGTTGAGGGGAAGAGTTCATTTAGTGGAAACCCAAATTTGAAATCTTAAAATTTTATAGAAAAACTTCAATCTGAAGTAAAAAAATTGTGTTAATAGCATATATGAGATCATAAGAAAGGGGATGGAAATATTTTTTACTTATACTAAAAAATGTATAATTTTATGAAAAAATTTTCTTTTATGATTATTTTATTTATCCTCCCTGGTGGTCTGTTATTATTATTTAGATTTTTGTGTAGCTTTTAATTGATCATTTCCTTAATAATTATCATGTAACTCTAATATTTTAGTGTTGTCACATGAAGACTAATTTCTGGCATGTTTTCTAGGAATTAGATGAGGTTCATACAATGGGGGGGGATATGTGTTTTTCTTATCACTAATTTGCTTTCTATTTATTTGTCTAAAGAAACTTTTATTTATATTTAATTAACCTGATCATTTTGTTTCATTTCATTCTCTATCCCTTTATTATTTTAAACCCTGCCTTAATCAAATTGCATGAGTTCTTGGTATGTATTTACTAACAATCCCCTGTGCCTTAAAATATCCTTCAGAAGGCCTGACAATCTAATGGAGCAAGTAAGTTTATTTCTATTTTTATTGTACTTAACTTTTGTTAAGTTGAAAGATTTTTTGTTTAGTATAAAAAATTAAAGTTTCTTTAAAGAAATTCTTATTTTTTAAAGTCTGTTGTAACTGAAATTTTAATGTGTAAATGCTTTGCTATAGTTATGAATCTATACTGTCTTTATATCAATGTCTTTGTAATTGATTTAAGTGATGAGTTCTGAGTTCAGTTTACAGTTTATGACAGGCATATACTTTTGTAAAAAAAATCACTAACCATCGTTAAATGAACAGTAATGGGTTGATTAGCCGTCAATCAATATCAACAATATGAAACAGATTAAAATTGTATGAACACCAAAGCAATCTTCTCAAAGTTATCAAAATGTTGTTTTAAAATTAAATAAACTTTTATTTTATATGCAATAAAAAAGTATTGAAGTTTTCACCAACTTCTGAATTTGAATATTTTAATATTAAAAATAAAGTGGAAAAGGAAATTAATGAAGAACGAGAAAAACTCATTACAGGTACATTTAAAATTTTGACTTCTAAGGCATTTATTTCTGTTGTTCTTTTTTTATTTTTTATTTTATTTTATGGAATTCAACATTTTATCAGGTTTCTCTCAAGGGAATTAAGCTATTAGCTCTGAAACCATAATGCAATTTTTCAAAAGTTTCTTTGATTTTTCTCTGATCCTACATAGATAAAGCTATGTGTATTGAATATGGTCCAATTATANTTTTTTCATTACTGTTGAGAGTCCCATAATTATCAAATTGTTACATCTAACAAAATAATATACTTTAAAATTTAAAATAGTTAAATATCGACAAAATAATGGTAAACAATATTTACTATTTTGAAACATTTAATAGCATTTTCAGAAAATAAAATGGCATCTTCATTGGCTTATTGAGGTTGGAATTTTAAATCTTGAAGGATATTATGTAAAACTATGTATTCTTGTAATAATAAACTCTATATGTAAATAATTATTTCAATTAAAACTTTACGTTATAGTGAAGATGTAGGAAGACAGTGATTTGTACTTAAACAGTCATATATTGTGTGACAAAATAAAAATAAAAAAAAGCTTAAGTAATGAAATACATTCAGAAGGGCAATTTAAAATTTAATAAATGAAAATCTACAAAATGAGGGAAAATACTAGAAAAAATTGATTTTTCTATTCTTTACAATAGAATAAAAAATAAGCTATTGGAAGAAGATCTCTAGAAATAATTAGAAACGCATCCGAGCTTTGGAATATCAATATTAGTTAAAATATATTTCTAGAGTCATAAGTCGATCTGAATAAAATCATACAACTCTTCAAAGAATTAGTGAGAGTGAATAGAATAAAAAATCTATCTGTCCCAGCCAGGATTCGAACCTGGATCTCCTGCTTCCCGGGCCGGTATACTTCCATTACATCACCGGGACGAGCTAGATAACTTATTAAATTCTCAAAACATTAGCGAGAGCCTAACCCACGAGAAAGACGAATACATCGTCTTATGCTCGAAGGAGTTGACATTGCCTAGCTATTTAACGACTCTCGTTATTTACTTTTTTTAAAGTTTTCTTTTATAAATATTAATTTAGTTGTGGTTTATTATCCCACGTATATTTTAAACAATTAATGGGAGGGAATAGAATAAAAAATCTATCTGTCCCAGCCAGAACTCGAACCTGTAGCAGGAGATCCAGGTTCGAGTCCTAGCTGGGACAGATAGATTTTTTATTCTATTCCCTCCCATTAATTGTTTAAAATATACGTGGGATAATAAACCACAACTAAATTAATATTTAGAACTCTTCGTATCATTGTATCAAATCATAATCTCCTTCAATATATATAATTAATTAATAGTGAATGAAATTATAAATTGATATATAAGTACCACAGAATACCAAGTAATAAAACAACTGGGTTGAACAGAGCAATCTACGAACACAATATAAACTTACTTCTTGAAGCACACAAAAGAGAACCGATCATATCAAAGTATATCCTTTTTATATATTTCACGGAAATTATTATTTGGCCTGTTTTTAAGAAAGAGGTTAAAAATATCGTGATACAATCATAAGGTGATCGGAAATATATTTTCACCAATCAGATTCATATAATTTCTAAAAGCCGTTTTCAAAAAAAAAAAAAATGCACTATTCTTTTGATTAGATCATACAATACATGCTGCACTGTTCAAATTATTTGGCTAACATTTAGAAAAGCTAAGTTTACATACTTTGTGGACAGAAAGGCTTTATCCTGTATGATTGATGGGTTAAAGCAAGTATCTAGCGCTATCTAGGCTTATCAGGGTGTACAAGTGAGTTTGTTAGTTATTCCGCTAGAGCGCGCGGTAATGCACTTCAATAACTTCACTTATGAGCCTTTTTTTTAACCCCCTTTGCATGCTATTCTCCTTACGATAAAATTACCTTTCACTTCTTGTTACTGAGTTCATACTGTTGAGACCTATATGCTAACATCCCCTCATACATAAGTGGCCTGTCGCCTTCCGATTTTATATTTCATTATTTTCTATAGTAGTTTACACTATTGAGCTATTTCAATACGTCAGTTGTAAAATTTCGCCTCTCAAAATTAATGATATACGGTGGTTGTTCAAGAAATTACAGGATTTGCAGATTTTCACGGAGTGGTGAAGAAATCTCAAACTAGACGAGATCCTTCACCTTCGAGATTCATTTACATTGGGAAGAGCTCTGAACACTTTTTGAAACCAAAGAAACGGCCGACGCTTTGAGGAAGTGGATTTTAAAATTATTTTTCTTACTTATTCCGACATTTATTTGTTCCAGCCTGCCTTACAGTTCACACCCTACCCTTTCGTAGGAATATAATAACAACAAATATTTTAAAAGTTATGAGAGTAATAGACAATGATATAATTGCATGTGTATGGAGTAATGGAGTTCTATATAAATTTAATAAAAGGGCCGTTGTCAAAAACTAGAGTGCATTCTGCTTTTATAAGTTGTATTAACGATTTAGTGAAAAATATAGATAGATGAGGGAATATTTCCCATATAGTCATATTGACTGAAAGCTAAAAAATACTAATTTTATCAACAAATGCAAATTACTTACAAAATAGCATACATAAAAACAGAATACTGCATAAGATGTCATTTAAAAAAAATTTTTTTCTTTTATTATTAAACTTTTATTTATTTATTACATTCTGTTAAGTTAAAAGATTTTGTAATTTGATCACCACAATGAATTTTAAAAAAAATGACATTCAATGTCAATCACATGAGGAGAGAAGGTGACCAATGACACCACTCTCATATTAAAAAAATAAAAAAATAAAGAAAGAACAAAATAAATAAAAAATTTGCAGCTATGAAAATACTGAAGAAAAATGGAAGAGTTCAAAAATGTAATAAATAAATAGCGACTAAATTTATGAATTTTAAATAATTAATTACGAAAAAAACAACCACTTTTCCAACATTTAAAAAACCAAACTTTCTGACATTTACAAGAAATATAATGTGGAAGTGAATATTGAATCATAAAAATATTTCTTTTTCGGAAAAAAAAAAAATTTTTAATGCGAACTCTAGATCTGTAAGTTGTGTTGATAATGATGTGGTACAAATCCAGAAAAGATTCATTTAAGAATAAAATGTTGAATATTCAAAAAACTTTTTATGCTTTATTGATGCCGACTGTAGAGAAAGCTGAATCTGATAGGTATAATACTTAATTTTAGAGCAAGATGTGAGATGCTGAGATTTACTAAAAGGAATTGGGCTACTGTAAGTTGTACAGGAGAGATATGAGGGACGACTAAGAGAGAACGGTGGACTAAAACGTATTTTTTATTTCCTCGAGCATGGCTTGAGACGTCAATTTGTACAAGATTTTAGGACATAATATGAGGAGAATTTGTCTACAAATGTTGTACGGGTGCGACGAGTACCACTTTTCGCTCATGTACCATGATTGAAGGGCAAATTATCATGTCATGTATGCGCATTACACATGCCTTTACTACCTCTCATGACCAAGATCCTGGAACCGACGTAATATTTCGTCGGTGTGCGTCTTGTAATCGGTGTCTTATGTTGGTTACTTTTCGGTTTGTCACGAATCAGAAATACTAGCACCCTGATTAATAATTGTTAGCGCAATAAGAGCTAATCATTTATTTGTGAATAATTTTAATATGATCTGCATATGTGTTCTTTAAGAAGAAAACAATTTTATAACTTTTTTGAAGTAATTTAAAAAAGTGTTGGAAATCATTTAACTAAAAATAAGCAAGAGTACTGACAAAACACTGAAAAATGACTAAACGATAAATTAGAAAGTTACTGGAATTTCTGAAATAATTTCAAATTATTAAAAAAAAAATTATATAAATAAATTATACATATATCCATATAATATAATATATTCCATTCTATATTTATATTCCATATAATATATAATTCAGAATTCAATTTTCCATCATTTAAATTCTTTTACATTTTGCTAAAGGTGCCCAATAAGGATGATATTTTAAAAAAATACTGGAATCTTTGAAGCTACCTCTTACCAGCAATTTAGCCTATCTTACCTCCATTGCTCTTTAGGTTTTTATAGCTACTTTAAAAGTTTATTATCATTTTCACTCTCCTCAATGAAATCTGCTTCTTTTATGTAGCTTCAGTGTGCAAGACATTTATTTGTTGTTTTTTGGTTGTTTTTTTTTGTACAATTGAGAAATCGAAATATCAGGAATGGGAATTACATGGAAATGAAAGTTCATTTGCAAATATTCATTAACTGCAATTCGCATAGTTTACGCAGCTCCTGGATGACGGAATTTTTTGCTTTAACACATTTAATGCCAATGTATTTTTCTCACTTCTAACTCATGAAAGTTACTCTATGATAGAGAATCATAAATCTGGAAATTGGGATATTTTTGAAGATTTGTTTTTATGCACATTGAAATTGTTTTCAAGGAGTTTCATTGATTTCTGGGTTCAAAATTTCAATTTCCTAATAAATATATGCTATTTTTCTTGTAACTTCTTAAGTTTTGTATTTGTAAGATAGGTAATTATATTAGAACCTGAAAGATTTACTTAATCCCAGAATAGTTAATTTTTGTTTTAAGAATAAAACTTTTTTTTAAATATGAAAATCTAAAATATAGTCATTATTATAGGTTTTTATATTTAACTTTACATAACTATTTCATGTAATTTTTTAATATGAAAAGAGTTAGGTTCTATAAAAAATTTTGTCAAACAAAGAAGACCTATAGAGTTTATTATTATAAAAATGCATAGTTTTACATATTATCCTTCAAGACTTAAAATTTCAACCTCAATAAGCCAATGAAGATGACATTTTATTTTCTGAAAATGCTATTAAATGTTTCAAAATAGTAAATATTGTTTACCATTATTTTGTCGATATTTAACTATTTTAAATTTTAAAGTATATTATTATGTTAGATGTAACAATTTGATAATTATGGACTATAAACAGTAATGAAAAAAATAATATGTGATAATAATGTAGTAATATATATATGGTGGAATAATAATATGTGGATATTCTTCATGATCCTATTAGGTAATAAATTAAAAATAACAGTGATGGTATAAAGATCGGAGTGCTGCAAGACTATACTCATAGGGAGTTTTGACTTGCCTCTGTCAAATGTATTTGATGAAGAGGAGCCAGTTTAGTAGGAAGGATCCGTTTGGGTCTCACGATCTTGGCGCTACAGGTTCGAGTCCCGTTCTGGACGGGCGTTTATAACGAAATAAAAGCTTGACCAGTGCCATGGGTGTTTAGTATAGGATGGCTACCTATATATAGCCCCTACCTGTATGAGCCTAAATCCCTGAAAGGAAGGTTAAAAAATGATTATAAATATATACCTCAGATCAGATGTAGCTGTCATTAAGGTCACATCTCATCAGATGTTTCCCTGCTCCCAGACTCGTCGCTTTCATCTGATGATGAGCAACTCTCATCAACGCAAGCTTCATCTGATGATGAGCCACTCTCATCAATGCAAGCTTCATCTGATGATGAGCAACTCTCATCAACACAAGCTTCATCTGATGATGAGCAACTCTCATTTGCATTTTTTCCGACGAATTTGAAACCGGAAAATTTCTAATTGAATAATTATACTCGATATAATGATATTGGTTTTAAGATCTTAGAATAGAAATGTAGTGGCAATTAAATACTTTTATTACATTGTGTTAAAACAAAAATTAAAAGAAATATATTCTTGATGGTTACTACTTAATAAAAAAAATACATAAGTACAGTCCTTCTATTTGTAGAGACAGCTTTATTATACTTCTAAGTTATTGAGGTCATTAATATTAAAAATTACAGCATTAATTGTTTAAAAAATTGTTTCCATATTTATAGGTGTTTAAAAAGAAAGCCCCTGGCTATATGCTCTTAATAGGAAATTTATAATTCTTTAAACACCCATTTAGTTCTATAAATCAATAAAGAATAATGGAATATATTAGCTGTAATTTATGAAAACTACTTAACCCATGTAAAAATTAGTAATTATTAACTATTACAAGTTTTTACAAAGCTAAGTAGTATTAATTAATTACTACTGATATATTCCAATATTTTTCATAGATTTAAATAACTAAATGTGAGTTAAAAGTATTATAAATTTCCCATTAGGAGCACATTACCTGGGAATTATTTGTAACAAATAAATATGGAAATTATTTTTTTAATAAGGAAACAACTGAAAAAAATATTAGGATTGAAATTTATCTTTTGACCACATTTACAATTATTTTAAGTTAGATATGAAATCATTTTTTCTTTGCCTAACTGGAAGGGGAGGTATATGTTTACGGTTTAACTTTTAACAAGTTACATAAAGGACATGTACACACTTGTTAACATCTTAACTCAGATTTCTATTTTGCTTAACTCTATATTCTTGGTTTAAGACCTTCCGAAATATATAGATAATGATTTTTTTTTTTTTTTTTTTTTTACTACTGCCTCATTTATTAGTAAAAAGAACAAAGTTAGCTATAAATTAGCAGTCGTGTGCTATGGTGGTGTGAGTGTAATGTGTACACCACCTAAAGGGATCCTTTTATCAGCAGGTATGTGCAGGTTATGGTTGTCTAGGGCTTACAGAAGAAGTAATAATGAATAAGATGAGTTAATATTTACATAATATATTAGATTTAAATTCTTTTTTATATTGATTTACCTTAATTTACGCATATCATATAACCTTTGAAAAGTTTCTTCACTTATGTGTGTTTTTTTATATGTATCTCCTTAATGTAAGTCCCCAATTTTATCTTTAAAGAAACCAAATTAAGGTATTTGAGCTTCTTTCTCAAGGAGTTAGATGTGTTCATTACTACCAGAGAGCAGACTATATTCGAAATTCATTAATATCTTTTCATCATTGTTAGTTTTTTTTTTGTTTTTTTTTTTCTATTATTTTTACTAAATCTATTTAACATATTTAATGTCCAAAGTAATTCTATTAAATTTATATTGAAAAATAATTTTACAAAAAGCAATTATAAAAAAGGATGGATGTTAAAGGAGTATCTAATAGGGTTAAGCAGCCCACCATAATCCCCTATATAGTATATAGCCACAGATTAGTCATTTACTCTTATTTATATCTACCTTGAATATAATGTGGGAAAATCTATTTAATTGAGTCAGCTCCTGCAGGATGAATTGTTTTTAAATAATTATTTTAATGCTAGTTTATATCTACTTAAATAAATCTTTTTGCCACATGAGCTAATTGTGTCCATATTAATATAAATGTTATTGTAAATATAATAAATAAACATTATTTCATGTATAGCTTTATTTTCCATGTAATGTATTTTTTATTACTATTTATTAAAATGTTTTAAGCTGTGATTTATTGTATTATTATTAATTAATGTTTTAAAACTATATTTTATTGAGTTGAAAATTGTAAATTTCATTTGTTATTAATATTAATACTTTTGTTAAATTTATGTTTATAATTTGTGTCATGACTATGTTTTTAAAAAAAATGAATATATAATTTCATTAGCTTTGTATTTTAATGTTCAATGTAAGAGAAAGATTAGAGATTTAAATATATATTAAAAAAAAAA
>KZ807115.1:406442-417003 GCA_000696205.2 Oncopeltus fasciatus
AAAAAAAAAAAGGTTTAAACACATTGAAATTTCAGAAACATTCAATGTATCAAGAATGCATGAAGTGCAGGGTATAGCCATCACAAAGCACGAAACACCCCATAAATTAACATTAAAGAAACTGTAAAATGGGAAATGTAAAAAGTTGTAAATATTAATTTAGTTGTGGTGTATTATCTCACGTAAATTACATTAATTGTCTAAAAAGTTGAAGATTCTTTGAATTTACAATTCTTTCCAGGCATTTAAATTAAAACCTCATCAAAAATAAATTAACAAAACTCCAAGAACACATTTACGGTTTTCATTATACATATTTATTTACCATTTCATCTTCCGGGTTGGACCGAGTCAAATTGTTGTTATTTGCCATGGTAAATACATCTGACGACCGACGAAGCCTACGTGAACATTATACATATTGTTAACTGAAATACATTTAGGTTGAAGCTTTGTTTTCAGGCAATCAGTAAGCCGAAACATCCAACAACGGCCCACAAGCTACTGATAGCCACTCCCTCGTGAATCATCTCCATACATTGCACTATCTGACTCCTTAAGTGTACCTACTGTACAATTGCAACTGGCAGGCCCCGACTAAGTGACTGAGCTGAGAACAATCATATCAAATGAATATCGACACTCTCTCTCACCAAGATAAGAACTGATTGTTGCAATACAATAGAATAGAAGGGTTCTATAGAGATCGGAAAGTTTTTAACTTCCTATCTGTCCAATGACAGATAATTTTAAACAAGAATAAGAATAGTATCTTTCAAGTATCCTATAAACCAATATCCTTAAGATAGCTAAAGAATTGGCACAACTACAACAATTATAGCAACAAAAGTATGTATTACTAGTTTAAAAATATATTTCAAACCATTCGTTTGGTTTTATTTAGTCATGAAAGGACTAAGAATAAAATATTTAATTTATAATTATACACTGTGTATATGCTTGTTGAGAAAATTATCCGTTGATCAGTTTCGTTTCACGAAAGTCTGCCAAGTCTAGGACGTCAGGGTAGCTCAGAGGATCCGTTCGGGTCTTGAAAATTTGACGCTGCGGGTTCAAATCCAGCCCTTGTATTGATAAATAAAAGCTTGTCCTGAGCCTTGGATGACTAAAATGAGATGTAGATAGCCCCTCCCTCTATGATAAGGTCTGTCAAGTGAAAAAGTGAATTCCTCTTAATCTTGTCAATAAAATATTTACAATTAATTTTTAATGTTAAGGAATTTCCTCCGCATTTATTTCGATTTTCTAAATTACCTCTAATATTTTTTTTCATTTAACTGTGACAGCCGAAATAGTTAGAATTCAAACAATATTTACGTCTCATGATTAACTCACGTGTTTTTCATCGAATTTGGTTACAGGTGATCCCCCACTCATAATTGACAACTTACCTTTGGGGTTTTCAAAACCCACAATTGTATTATATTTCTTACTAAAAGTATTATTACTTAAAAGATATTGTAATCAAGTGCAAGATTTCTAATTATTCCACTCTATCAACCTTTTTGTTTACAAAGGTTATTAAATTAAAACGAATAAATTTGTGCAGGAGTAAAACAACAGTGTTTAGAAGAGAAGAAAGCGGTATAGACATAAAAATAAATTTAAAAAAATGAATTTACATGGTTGATGGTTAGTTGGCCGTCTCGAATATCATGTGAGAATGGTCGGGGTTTCGGCCAGGAAGAAAAAATATACACCAAAATTGGAGTAATATTTTTATTTATGCCAACGTTTCGGCTTAGCTAGTAAGCCATCATCAGGGCAATGGCGTTGAGTGGAGAAATCTCCTCAGGGTGGTTGTTCACATTGTAAACTGCAGAAAACAACTGAGTTGTAATTAATAATGAAAATTCATTCAATGTCAATTTAATAACTAGTTCAATTCATTGATTATTATTTAATGAAACAACAATGGTAAAACTCATTCAACAATTTTGGTCATTTCTGTTTTCCAAATCCTCTCCCCTTTGCCCTATGAGACATTTTTCTTTTGTTATGATTGAGTGAACGATTTATTAAATTTTCAATACTTTTGCTTTCTTTACTATCCATTTAGTCAACCATTTCTGCTACTAGTTTAACACATTTCTATACGAATTAATTTGAAGGTACGTAATTAGTTTTGTATGGTTAATATAATAATTGCGCCTGATAAGTTGTTATAATGCACTCATTCAGATTTCGGTTATCTGATCAACTCACTTTTATACTAGATGATTTTAGTTGAGGTTCGGTCAAGGCAGATAATCTTTTAAAAAAATACATTTTTTTAAAATTTATATTTTCTTTGGATCTACCTTGACCGAACCCCAACTAAAATCATCTAACAATAATATAAAAAAAACTCTCCTTTTTCACTTTTATACCTTTCAATTTTACTGGTAAAATAAGAAATATTAGAGTAATCATTTTAAAGATAAAAAACAAGTAAATTTCAAGTTGAATGAAAAATATTATTACTGACATTGAAAAAAATATTTTAACAAGACTTTAAATTTAAACCTCTGTTTCTAATAATTCGATTTTGTTCATTAAATAAAGATATTTTTATATTATAGTTTTCGTTTTGAGATTATTTCTCCAGGAAAAAAAAAAACACAAATATTTATTTGTTCAAAGAGTATTTCGGCTTAATGCCTTCAAAAGGCGAGGAGTGACCCTTTGTCTCGTTATGGGTGGGCTCAAGTGAGCGGAGAGTGGACACGCGTCTCTCTCCTAGACAATAGCGTCTCTCCTCACTCAGTACCTGAAGAAGCCGAAGTGGCGTACATTTTGTGCGAAAAATAACAAAAGGAGTGGATATTTCTGGAGTGAACGCCATCCCTCGTAGGGAAGGAATCTCTTTTCACTCCTCAATGTCGAAGGGCGTGAAATCTCCCCGAAATTTTACTTATTGTAAATTTTTTCTTTTTGTGTACTCTTTCTCCCACCAGTTCTTATTTACTATATATATATATATAAAACACTCTCACTCCTGNAATTAATTAATCAAAAATAACAGGCGCTGATAACCATGGTCGTTGAGCGCCTCTAAACCACAAACAACTACTTTTCTTATGTGAAGTGAATGTTTCATTTAATTTCTGAAAACTTATACTGGAACCACAATATAAATTGTAAAATTCATTGTTAGGTGGGACTGATAAGTTGACATGGTCAGGAGTGTTGGAGTTGGCCGGGAGGGGAAAACACATATACACAGTGGCTTTTATGCTATCTTGTTAGGGCGGTTTAAGTGGCGGGGGCGGCGGAGTTTGCCGACGAGCGGCGAAGCTAGCCGAGGGGCGGGAAGCTCGGGGGCGGAGGGCCCAGTCAGTCCCGCGCGGCCCGCCAGGATGTCCGCCTCCGGCCAGCAGCCGCCCTCGCCTCAGGAGCTTGACTGCAAGGTCGTCCTCGTGGGCGACACCAAGTGCGGGAAGACCTCCCTGGTTCAGCGCTTCGTCTCGGACTCCTTCACCCAGGTGAGTTCCTGAGGTTCGTGGCGGCCGTGTAACCTCCGTCTCCCGACAACCACGCCCTCTTTTCAAACCGTTTGTTTATAAACTGTCGTTTTTATGGAGTCGCCCCATCCACACAGGAATGTCCATAGAAATTTTACGTGCTCAAATGACGCAGGATAACAAATTACAAGTTAATTAATTAGCTGAAATTTGTTAGTGATATGAACTGACATATGTCATGTGTCACTCAAGACTTAATTGGAACATTGACATTTTCAAATTAATAATCAATTTCTTAATTCAGCTTGATATAAATTTTTTCGCACAAATTAAACCACTCAAATTCCAGGGTTTCAAAATTGAAATTTATCTTATTCTTTGTTCAAAAACGAATACTATATTTAAAATTTTATATTTCAGACAAAACTTTACTTTTGATTAACAATTTTTAGTGCAAGGGGGCAGAATAAAAAATCCAACTGTCCCAGCTGGGACTAGAACTTTATTCTGTTCCCTTGCACTAAAATTTGTTAAAATTTACGTGGGATTAAATACCACAAAAAAATAATATTTTTAGAATTAAAATTTAAAAGTAAATGACGAGAGTCATTTAAACAGCTTGACAATGTCAGCTCCTCCGAGCATAAGACCATATATTCGTCGACGTCGGAGGTTGGACCCTCTACACTAGTGCGGTGAATTTAATAACTCAGACTTGTCCTGGTAGCATAAATGGTAAATGCACCGGCCCGGATTGCAGGAGATCCAGGTTCGATTCCTGGCTGGAACAGTTAGATTTTTCCGCATTTTCCAGTTAGAAAATCCGCGTGTATGTACTTGGCTTACAGGCTGCGCGCCTTCTGCTCCAGCTCTACTGCCAGCCTCATTAAGTTAGGGAACCATCTTGGCAATGGTCTGGTAGCACTTTGCTTCAGGACATGCCTATGACCTGCAAGGGATTAGAGGCCTAACGGTAAAGGCAGCTTTTCCCAGGCAGGGCCGAACTCCCAAGTGGTGCCTTCCTTCTTCCCAGGAACACCGGTGACCAATGGAGTTCTCAGCCTTTATGGTCCACCCCTAAGGCTCTTGCTTCCTGGGAACACTCAGGCGACTGAGTAGTACCTTAACAAGTAGTAAACAAGCCTCTAGTATCCGAACAGCACCAAAGTGGCCATTCTTTGACAGTCAATACACCTCCAATCCATATCTGCAAGAATGAAATTTAAAAACATCTAGTTCCGCCAATAAATCTTAGTCATTTTCACAAATGTCAAAAATGATAAACAAATCATTCGCATACAGTAAGAAATGAACAAATAAAAATAAATAAAATGCCATCTAAATTTACGCTTTAAAATCATGCTTGAATCAAAATAATTTTTTAGAAAAGAAATTATTTTGGTTCAAACATGACACAGTAATTTATAACTTCATTCTTATTTTCTTTAGTATTAAAAAATTATTTCCTTGTACCGGAGAAATTTTTCAGGGTTTCGGCAAGGATTAGAAAAATTAAATACTCCAAAATTATTGGGTAACTATTTTATTATTGCCAAAATTGTGGCTTAGCTTGTATAATTATAGATTGGAATGAACAGACAGAGATGTGGTATGTTATGTGACAGAAAATTATATACAAATACAAATATGAGTTGATAAACTCAAAAATTAACAACACACATATAAAATTATTTCTATATAATTTAAATTGACACTTCTAATATAATTGACAAGAACGATTCCGATTTAGACTGTCGTATAATAATAATAATTTTCTTTCTTAATATGAAATTTTATTGTGCGAAATAATTAAATGTACCAAAAAAAAAAATGATAATAATAACAATGTTAATAGTAGTCAGGTAAACTATACGGTAAAGCTATAACATGTTACAATTAATTTAAGTAAGCTAATATAACATACAGCAATATTAGTTCTGCCTTACAATTCAAATTACAAAGTCTCAAGGACTGCGTCATGCTTGAACCAAAACAATTTCCATTCTAAAAAATATTTTTGATTCAATCATGATTTTATAACGTAAATTTAGATGGCTTTAATGAATTTGTTTAATAGTAATGCATTTTTAACTTCAATTATTTATTCTCCTTCTTATCTAGTTGATAACATAGGGATGGAAATGCTCAGTTTTTGTCACCGAAATTTAAATTAAACAAGTTATTTAAAAAAATTTTTTCTTATTTTTTTGGCTTGATTTTCAAGTATTCTGTACGGCTGAGTAAGATAAAACAAAATAGAAATTTAACAGATGTACTTAATTTCTACATGCTAAGACACTGAAATTCATAACGATATGAATTATTGAGTACAATTGTTTTATACATATAATAAAATAAGGCTTTGATTTATAAATATGTTCATATTTAACACTGATTAACCGAATTCCGACCATTTTCACCACAAAAAAGGAATAGATCGTTACTGATGTCATTTATTTTCTCATTGTTTTTCTATAGGTAACATTTTACAAATTTTTCCTTTTAAAATTGTGACACCCCACAAATCGCTAAGACTTTAATCGTATTTCCAGGTTCGTAATGCAAAAATTTGGTGCTTTACGAAATGAGGATTTTAATGCCCATCTGTCTTCCCTCTCAGCAGGAGACAAATCCCTCTGGATTGCTACTCGAAGAATCCTTAAGAGCCATGAAGCGTCTACCCCCTTGCGCCAAGAAGATGGTTCCTGGGCTCCTTCTGACAAAGACAAGGCCGAAATGCTTGGCCCAGCACTTCAAACAAACATTTACTCCTCATTTAGACCCCTTAGACCTGTCCAATAACATGGAGACTGAGGAGTCTCAGGACATGCCATTACCTATGTCTTTACCACTAAAGGCAGTAACTAAAAACAAACTGACGCTCTACATAACCTTATTTTATGACCAATCTGGACTTACCGATTAGAAATCTGGGGTGCCGCCAAGTCTTCCAACATCCAACGAATCCAGTCCTTTCAATCCAAAACCCTCCGAATAATTGCAAATGCTCCCTATTACGTATCCAATTCCTCTTTTCGCCAATTTTTTATTATTCCTTTTGTTCTGGATCTAATTTCTTCCCGCGTCAGCCTTTTCCACAGTAAACTGCCATTCCATCCTAATCCACTAGCACAGACCTTGTCTTCCAACTTCAACCCCTACAACCCTCTTCGTCGGCTCAAACGAAAATGGCCCCGCGACCTCCTGGGGTCATAGTCTGTAAATAATTTGAGAGTGGTGTCACTGGTCACCTTCTCTCCTCATGTGACTTTCATTAGCGTCAATTTTATTTTATTTTTCATTGTAATCAAATTACAAAATGCTTTTATTTATTGTTAAAAGTGCAATATGTAACTAAAGTTTATAAAAAAATTGTAAAGGTTGTTTTAACAAATTAATATTCACTATTAAAATTCCAAGCCCACTGTAATCTGTCTGGTAAATGTATAATTAACATTCTGAAATAAAAAATAAAGTCCATTAGTAGGGAAACTGTTGGGATTCGGTCAAGGTTAATAAAAATATAAGTTTAAAAGTGCATTTTTTATTATCAGCCGATGTTTCGGCTTACATTGACCAAACCCCAAACAATTCGCTACTAATAATCTTCATGGTCTACAACTCTTCATTTGAACAAAAGTAAAGTTCGTTTACGAATTTCTTAATAAAAATAAATTTGATCAAAAGGTCTAAAATCACTGATACACAAAGGCTTCCTTCATTCTTGCATATTATATTTAACAGTGAATGTATTTTCTCTCACTGAATATATCTGACTACTTTCACTTTCTCATTCTGCTAGTTCAAGTCCAGTCCCTGATCTGGAACTAACCTTTAACCCTCTCCCTCAGCTTTATCAGGAACCACTTCCCTCCCTACCCCAGTGGCCAATCTGGAATCTCACCCCTGCGCTACTTCAGGATCTCACCCCTTATCCCCTCAGCTGAATCCAAACCTTGGACACCCCCTGCCTATATCCTCGTCCCCTAACCCAATTCCTTTCTTGGAGGCAATTGGTTCTGAAAATCGGCTGATAGACTCCCAATTCCACCTCCTCTGCTTATTTGCTGCAGATATTACAATAATCTGTTCTCTATTTTAATTCATTAAAAAAAAAGATTGATTTATGATTTCAAATGCAATATGAAAAAAATAAGTTAATTAAATTAAAAATTAAAATATTTGTTCTTTTGTTTTACCTGAAATATAAATTTCAACAAAAAATTATACTTACGCTTTTATGAATAAAATATTTCCTTTGTTGTAATAAACTCTACATATCAAGATAAATTGATATCTACTAAGTTTTAAGAAGCTGTTTGGGATGATGAAATCAATAAGACTAGAGGTTCATTATATTAGAGTGGGATTGCACTAGTCTTATATTAATGAAACGTAATAGAAACAACTACAGTAATTTATATAATTTTGTTAATAAAAAAAATGCAATACGAAACTTAATTAAACTCATTATTTAAGCAATGATGACATTAATTTTTAATAAGTTCATCTACAACAAGAAGTTAAGACTAAATTAGCTAGTTGGGATTATTTCTTAGTATTATTGAAAATTATGTAGGATAAACCTCCAAAATAGGCAGAAGTAATGGGAGGTTACCTAAAATCTAAACATTTTTTAGGAAAATTTTGTAGTTAACTGACCAAATTTATGTCTAATAATCACGAAATCACTAAAAAATTGCTTTAAATATATTACCTAATGAACAATATCAGATAACTAAAGATGAAAGATGAGATTAACAAGAAACATTATACTTGATTAAAACACTTCATAATAAATCACTTTTTAAAAATATTACTAACCGTAAGTAAGTAAATTTCATGAGGATATATTGAATTTAATTGTAATGTTTATTTGAATTAAATTAGCTTGCACATGATAAGATGAGTCGGCTTTAATAAACACTATTTTTATTTAAACAACGTGAATCTTGACTAGTTTATTCATAAAATAATTTAATTATTTTCAAAAATTGAATTAAAGCAAAACCTATACATTGTTCTTATTAATTTATAAATCTGTAAACAGTTGATTTTAATCAGATCATATTATACATGGATATACTTTCGAATATGTACTAGACAATTTAATTGATGATACATTTCTAAACAACTTATATGTGAACTATTAAATTTGTTTTATTCGTATCTATATAATACAAAACTATTGTAATATTAAAATAATTATTATACTATCACTAAACTATTTCAATTAAATGACAATCCACTAAAGTTTAATTGAAACAAATCAGATAAATTTTTCGATGTTTTGTAAATTAGATTGTCCTTGTAATGTTTATTTAAAATAATAATAATTAATTTAAAGGCATAATAAATGAGCATTTATGAACTAAATAAGTTAATATGAATAATGACTAATTCATATTTAATGTCCACTTTAAATTTATTTTTACATTTTGATTATCCATATTTCAAAATAAAAATTTTATACAATTTGATTTTATTTTTTATACCAAAGTATTTGACGATTAATTGAATTCTCATGCTAAGTAATAGAATAAGTTCGTCAATAAGTGAAAGTGGAATACTTTGAGTTAGAGAAAGTTGGCCTCCATGATTCAAAAGAAGTAATTATTTGTTTTAGAACTTTAAATTTAAATGTTTTATTTCAACGAAAGTGTCTCGTGGTGTAGCATAAAATGTACGTCGGACAGGAGCAGTGAAATTAATGTTAAGAGAAACATAAAGAATGTATTTAACCGTTGACATAAACAGACAAAGATAGGAGTTAAACCAAAGAGACATCGGACCGCCGAATGGAATTAAAGACAGCGCCTGTAGATTATAAATGTTGTTAAATTGAGACCTGCATAACTTCTCTGCCTTGCGTTCGATCACCAGTCGGTTAGCCAATACCAAGAAGACTGAAACCCTGACTTTCTCAAGACCCATAATGTATCATATTTATTTTATGTATTGTACGCTTAATTTAGATGATATTTTGTGCAAGGGAACAACATCTTTGACAATACAATAAATTTAATTTTTATTCATTTATTATATTAAGCATTTATAAAAAATCCGTAATGTGAGGTGTCTAAATCAAACAGATTTCCAAAATTTAATTAAATATGGACATAGATTAGAGAAATTTGATCTTGTAAGCTAAATAGAGGTAATGAGTGAAGACTTTAGTGTTACCAGGAAGGAAGATTAGGGGATGCAATCAACATTCTTAGCTAGATTCTTAAATATATAATTTAATATGCGTTTTTCTGACAAACTTTAGAGCTTAATTATTAAAAAAATGATTTTCCACTTATTATGTTCTATATATGTCACAAATGTGATGTAATATGTTTTCTATATTTGATAATAACAGCCCTCTATCTTCTACGATATTTTTCTATCTCTATTTAAAAAAAATATATATAACTCTATATTAAAAATATATTCTGTACATATTTCATACACTATAGTTTTTGATGGTTCTCTATTTTAGTCAAAAAGGAATTCATTTAGTGTATTTGGGGAATTTATTTTGAAAACAAACTTAATAATTATTAACATATATGCTCTATTATTAGTGTCATGAAAACAATTATAAATTTTAACAGATTTGAAATTTAATTTTTTAACATGAAATTTGTAAATAAAGAAAATGAACAAGGGGTTTGAGCATCTTCCCTGTTCTTTTCAACTAGGTCTTTCGTAAACCAATCTCAAAAATTTAAACTAATAAATCCCTTTATTGTAATTTTAGGCCTGTATAGTCCAATTAATAATTTAATATTATTTATATCCATTTTTAATAATATCATGAGACATTTTCCTAGATTACGCAGCTCTAGTGAGATGGACTAAATTAAGGAAAATAGTCATATTCTATTTACTTTTCCTGCAAATTATTCCTCTCTTTTAAAAATTTTAATTTTTAAATATTTTTATTTGTGGTTTTATTTATCCCACGTAAATTATAAATAATTAATGAGAGGGAACAGAAAATAAAAAACTATCTGTCCTCGCCAGGAATCGAACCTGGATCTCTTGCTATCCGGGCCTCGCGTGCTGACCATTACACCACAAGGACAGGCTAGTTATCTCACTCTATTCCC
>KZ807115.1:426080-445949 GCA_000696205.2 Oncopeltus fasciatus
TATATATATATTAGCTAACAAAAAATTTATGGTAGGCTTTTATGTTAGAATAAACACTTTTCATATTCAACATTGCTGAAAAAAAAAAAGAAGGCATGTGTGAGTGTAAAATATTCTCTAGCATTAAATATTTCAAACTACCAGAATTATGAAAATCAAACCCCTAACTCAATATTTTCTGAATGTTCTACAAAACGAAAATCCAAGTATCCCGTATGAATTGATACCAAATTCCATTTTTTAATTAAAAGCATTAGTTTTTGTTGATAAAAATATATTTATAATGTTTGATTTATAATCATTAATTGTGGTTGAAATGCTGGGAGATAAGCTGAAAACTATTAGAACAGATTATGCAGGTTTTAAAATACTTTTCACGACGACGTTAAGCTCAGCTTGATAATAGTCTTTAAGTCATTTGTATTTTGAGATTATAATAATATTTGAAATTCAAGTAATAATATAATATTAAGATAATAATACCAACATCAATATATCCTAATGGGAAATAAATCCTAATAACTGGTTGAACCCCATATGGCTATTTATTTATAATTAGTTAGACACTCGTTTTCTCCAGAAAATGAAACTGTTTAAAATATAACCGCGCAAGATATGATGGATATTACGAGACGAAAATCGCCAGCGCAAAGTACGCGTTGATAGATCTAACCATTTGGCTAACGTTGTGCGTTAAATTTCTAACTCTTTATTTAACCATCCCTTATGTTGTTTGGATCAGTGAAATATCGAGGTCAGACTGATCGAAACGGAAATGAAATTCCAAGCTGTATCAAATTCGGTTCTGCTGTTCCATTTCTGGAAACATATAATAATTTAGGGTATTTACTAATCAAAATAAAACTCCAGGAAGTGTCAAATAAATTAAGAGTGCGGAAGCGTGTGGTTTCACTGGGAAGTTAGAAGGATATATATATTTATATATATATTTAGTAATATAACAGTAAGCACAATTAATGGAATTTAACTAAAGTTGCAAATAAAGTATTATTTTAAACTTTTTATTACTTTGTATCACACATAATACATCTTCAAGTTTCTTTTTTTTTTTTTTTTTTTTCAATACTAATGACATAACAGTAAGAGTTTATTATTATCTTAATTCAATTAGGAATTTAATTTTGACAAACATTTTTATAGGTCAGATGAAAAATAATTAAGCATGTCAGCCATGAGCCAACGCAATATTGTTTATGAACAAGGTAAACATGTTCTCCCTTTTACTCCACTTGTTTTGTTTAATATATGTTAAGTTATGTAAATCATATGCATCGTTTGACATGGTGTTTGCTTAGTTCTCTACGGGGATATATTGAATGCTTTAAAGAGTACTTTAAAGCTATTCTGTAAGAAGAGATTTGACTGTGTCTTAGTAAAAAGCAATAAATTTACAAATCTATTGCAAATAATCATGAAAAAAAATTTATAAAGATTGAAAAAATTTATAAAACATATCAAATTTCTCCAGAAAATATAAATGCTCAAATTAGTATTTTATACAGAGGCTATCCGATTAAGATGAGTCGTTTAAAGAACAGAAATCCTTCATCTTGCACTGTGACTATCTATACGTACTTATTCTGTACAGTATTTCTTACGTACGTAAGACATACTGTACAGAAAAAATTGGATTTAGTAATACTTTTAAAGATTTAGTGAAGCAAAATACCTCTATTACCTCTATTAGTGTCGTTCAATTCAATGTGGACGAATCTAACTTATTTCAGAAGGATATGATTTTTCATTAATTTCGTTTTAGTTTCAGACAATTTATTGTTACATGATTTTGCCACAGATGATCATGATTTTACTTAAATATACACCAATATGTCATATATAATATAGTGGATGGGGAAAAATTCAAAGTCATGCTTCTGACGTTATGGGTTAAAAATTTCTAATCTCTTGGAGCTTTTCTGGAAGGGATCTCTTCATCGAGTGCTACGAAGTAGAGGACAATGTAGCTGGAACACTCAAGTGTCCCTCCTGGAGTTAGCACCTCCAGTAACAGACACACAGGCCGTGAAGCAGTGTTTGCTCTCCGAGAGAGATCCTCTGACAACCTTAAGTTACCTTCTCCAGATCAAGTGGTTGTCTTTCCGCCAGTCCTTTCCCCCAGAGAACAAATCTATACTCAACTGTTAATAAGTATTATCCCCTATACCGATTCTTCCCAAAACGCATTTGCCATTCGAGACGAGCGAAGATGGTCTATATGTGTGTGTCTGTATGCGCGAAGATGGTACGGAGAGTTACAGAGTTGTTAGTTTTTCTTTATGTACTTCTCTATGTAATGCTGCAATGCATTTCTGTTGTGCTACTTAACACCCCGCACTAATTGGTTACACATCTCCAATGAATCAAGAGAACACCAAGCATTAAGGATTCTGGTCAGTGTGCTGGCTAGTTCGAGAATAAATCTGTAATATGAGTCCTATGTCCGAAGGTGGTAAGCGGAACTGTTATTTCATATGTAAACAGTTATGTTACAGTATTATAGTGTATACACATGTATAATATGTATGTGTATAATAATCATAAAAGCAGAGTTCTTTGTAAGTCCGGGATTGAGCGAAGAAGGGAGGGAAACAAGATAATTTAAGGAAGAAAAAAAAATCTCTCTTTCATAAGATTCATCTGTAACTCTTTCTCGGGAAATATCAAGAAGCTCTAGAAAAAAGCGAACATTTTTCTGCCTCAAGTCTAGTCAAATGGTCGGGCTTGGACCCGTAATTTGAAGGAGCTGCCGGCTACTGAAAACTCGACAGAGCACCATTCTGTACTGCATATTAGAGCGGAATCACTATTATACCGTAAAGTATGAAAAAGAGCCAACAAAAATCTAAACCTACTTTCGACAGCCTTAAGCATCTCACAGCTTACCAAGCGCACCCGCTGCAGGAATTAAGCAACAACTGCCACTTCGAATATGCCGCAAACTACGCCTATCCTGTGTCTAGGTAGTATTCTTGCTTTTCTTACATGAATTATGCCGTGTATGGAGGCATAGGACCAAATTTTCCATTCACTGAATAATTTTTAATGCACCAGATCAGTCTGTCAGTCTATCTGCCAACTTAGTGGGGCGAGCGAAAATTCAGCCTTACTACCAGTTGCCCGCGTTTAAGGTAGAGAAGAACCTCCATAAGCGTAAGTTGGGGACACACACCGTTGTCATATATGTTATGAGGGTACTAAGTACTTACTAAGTCATCTGTTACAAGAAAGTAATGAGTTTACGAGCAAGACGGGAAGCAAGTGTCTCCAAGGACCTCTGTTGTGATATGAGCTGAAGAGAGAAACATAATGAAATGAACAGGAAACTAAGATAAGCGCTAAGGAATTTCATATCCCCATGGAGAAATTTCGTTCTTCATTACAATTAGAGAACCATCTTTACATGACAGGGAAAGGTGAGGAGGTTAGTTCAGTGGGCTAAAGGTCTGTAAAGTCAATATAAAAAGAAAAAAATAATAAACAGCATAATATTGTGTTCGTGTGAGTCTGCAGCTGCTTTATTGGCCTTAATTTTATTTTTGCGCCATGTATGATGAAATGAAAAATAAAGACTGAGTTTGTTAAAGAGTAAAGCAAAGCAATATTAGTTGATAGGTATACTAGTTACAAGTTGCTAGGTTGCTAGGTATTTAGGGAGTCTTAAGAATTCGCTTAGTGTAAACTAAACAAGTTTTTAATAAAGCCTCACTCCTAATTTTTAAATTTTGTTATGAAACAACTAAAATATTTTATTTATGATTAATATAATCTTTGTTGGGTTTTGTTAATTTAAACTAAATATTTCATCTATCTTATTTTATGTGGTATTTAATCCCACGTAAATTTTAAGAATTTTTAGTGCAAGGGAATAGAATAAAAAATCAAACTGTCCCAGCCAGGACTTGAACCTGGACCTCTTGCTTTCCGGGCCGGTAATTTTTCCATTTACGCTACCGAGACAAGTCTCATAAGTTATTAAATTCCAAACAAAAGTGTCGAGAGTCTAACCTCCGAGGCAGACGAAGATATCGTCTTATGCTCAGAGGAGCTGACCTTGTCAAGGTGTTTAAATGACTCTCGTTATTTATTTTTAAATTTTAATTTTATAAATATTATTTGTTTGTGGTATTTAATCCCACGTAAATTTTACCAGTTTTTAGATCAAGGGAACAGAATAAAAATTGGTCGGCGGTTAGACTTTCGACACTAGTGCAGGGAATTTAATAACTTATCAGACTTGTCTTGGTAGCGTAAATGGAACACGCACATTTTTTTTTTGTATTTAAATGTAACACACAAAATGTAAAAGTCACAGTCTTGGTAAATCCCCTCTGCGATGGGTATGATTTTGCCAATAAAAAATTATCTAGCAGCATGCTGAACTTCATTTAGAAAAATAAAATATATTAAATAACTATTCCTTGTAGAATCTTTGACATTAAAACTGTGTCTTGTGAAGTAATATTTTGGCACACAGATTCACACAAAATAAGGAAATGTATTAAAAAAGACTATTTTTTTTTATTTCCAGATCCATGTTCTATAAGAAATTAAATATAAATATCATTTTTTGTCTTTATAGAAAACATTTTCAAAAGTCCTTTTATAAAAACCTCAATATACTGTTTAAGAATTTGCTAATAGCTATTTCTATGGTGTGTAATTAATATTTTGCTCATTTTTCATTTGTTTCACGACAAGAGAAAAAGTTGAACTATTAGAAATGTCTGCTAAGGGGGTGTTTATTGGTCTGTTTATATTTTTATACCTCCAATACAAAAACCAATAATAATGGCAGAAGTAGGGGTAGGTGTTGGGTCGGCTCCGGTCTGTCGCCACTAGCTCCCCCCTTAATTTACTGGTTTAATTAAGGAAGGATCTCTATCGACTGAGCACCTCCGATTGAGGGCTCTTGCCTAACCTCCAGAGAGCCTCGCCCTACAAATATGTCTCCCTCCCTCACTTCCCTTTTACCAGCTTCTCATCCCTTAGCGGCGTGTCAACATGTAACTGCGCGCATCCCCCAGTACATCGGGAGACTGGCTCTCCACAACTCAGGAGACCAAAATAAGGGGCCAAATATGCCTTCATTTAATAATAATTGTAATATGAACCCTTTCATTTAATAATAATTAAAATAACAAAATAATCTTATTTTTCCGGAGATTATAGGAATATAGATCATTAGGGATGCCAGAAAACATTTATATATCCAAAAAAAAAAAAAATTAATAAAAGTTTGGAACTTGTGAAGTTGTCATAATTTAAGATACTGTTCCTAGCAAAAAAAAAAAAAAAAAGGAATTTTCTCTGTTTACTTTAGTACATAATTTTATGAGTAACCATAATTAAGGAATTAATGAATTTTGTCAAAGAGTTAGCCAAATGGAGAATACCATTCGCCAAAGGTATATTTCTTTCCTTTATGTTGAAGGCCCCAGTAGAATATGTCAAGTTCAGGATTTCAATTTATCGACCAATACTGACGAGTCCAGTAATGACAGTTCATCTCTTCTGGGAAGGGTGGTTTTAGAGACCCGCCTTATTCATATCATATTTCTGCAAAGCACTTAATTCAGTGATTAAAACTCGTATGGATTGGTCCATAGAAGCAAACGGACCCCATGGGATCGTATTAGTTAACGATAAAGTTGTTTTACAGTAAATAATTCACTCCAGATAATCCTACTTCACAGCATTCGAAGGAGTTAGGTCGATGCAAACCCGAATTTCGGATGCCTAAGGAGCATAAAACAAGGTAAATTTCAACATTCACACTAAAATAGTTTGATGAAATTTTAGTACAAAAACTTTCACCACACAATTTGTCATCAAGTATCAATTCTTACCTTAAAACGTTCTTGTGTTGTGAAAACCGATGAAAATCCAGTTTATCCAAGGGATTCTGCAGGGATATATTCTTTCACCGTTATTTTTTTAAATTTCTGCACATCATAGATACATTCATCAAAACAGCTTCCACAATATCACTGCACAACAAAAAAATATTTTTTGAATGTTTCCTACACTAAATTAGTCTATTTCTACTAATTTTGGGGTGATAAAAACGAAAATAACATTGAAAAATTTTTATTAGCTCTGGTTTTTGAGATATACAGCAATTAATCTTAAAGAGTAGTTATACTATACGCGAAAAGTGAAAGTACAAAAAACAATATTGTTATGTTTCTTTTAGAATATTTTAAGTACAAAATTGATTAAAAAAAAATTATTACTATTCTTAGTGTTTTGACAAATAAAAGAGGTTTGTACCACCAAATTTTAATTAAGTCAATCCGAAGTATTGTAAGATCGCTGTCGTTTAGCTACGAGGTTTTCTTTTTTCTAAAAAAAAGGAAGCAAATCTTTTTGACGCTGTCTGTACTGAGATATTTTCACATCATGTTTTAGAAGATTCCACTGTTGTAGTCTTGACCCTAACAGCTCAGCCTTTTCCTAAGACAAGCCAAGATCTCTTATAAGGTCACTCAACTCTGCTTGACTAATTCTGTGCGGATCACTAGACCTATCGCTTACATCAAAATCAGGGTCATAGGATGTAGAAGGATGGGTTGCTTCTTGTAAACAGACTTCATCACTTTCCTCTAAAATTTCATAGTTTTGGGGTGGAGAAGGGACTGGCAAATTGTCTGAGTGTGGTACAGGCCGAAGAGCAGATGGGAGATTAGGGTATTTCACCGTTCCTCTTTTCTTCATAGATAAACCTTGCTTAATGGGAGGAGTTAAGCAGAAATAACAGTTGTCTGTATGATTGGTAGGCTCACGCCAAACCATAGGTACTGCAAAAGCCATTGCCCGCTTGTTATTTTTCAGCCACTCTCGCAATATGACGGAACGAGAATTACAACATATATGAGGAGCCCATGATTTATCTTGGTCCCCAACTTTTACACCGAAATAATGTTCATAGGCAATCTTAATGATAGGTGACATTATACGTTTCTGAGCCTTAAATGTTATTTCACCACATATATAGCAAAAGCTATCGACAGAATTCACACACTTTCGAGGCATTTCAGATCAGCACTTAAATTAATTTAAAAATCAACTTCACACGATAATTTCAATAGCAACCACATGCGTACAATTGACAAACTCGCAAAGATTATGTTTACTACTTATGAACAGCTGATGAGAGGGGTGTTATGTAAACAAACATGTGTACCAACTGTTGGTGATGAAATATTTCATTTGTTGAAAACTCAATATATATATAATAGAATGATACTATATCTTGAAAACAAGAGCTAATATATAATTTTTATGGTCATTTTCGGTTTTAACACGTGGAAATACATTAAAATCAGCTAATTTCAACCCCGAAACAAAAACTTTGTTGTTCAGTGTATTCAGACAATTTTACCTTAATGGGTTTAGATTAGAAGACGGACTGTTTTATAAGTACCTTCAAAATTGAATTTTACCGTTCACTAAGATTGAAGTAATTTGGATTGGGTATTACTTGTACCGTATATTTAAACTATGTGACTTTGCTGTTTATTTTTTTCTATGAAATTTAGCAAATCTTTCTAAAATGTGAATAGATATAGTGAGTTTAATATTGAAGGAAATTGGACGAATAGGAGATTACCTGAAATTTTTTTTTTCTATTCACCGTAATATTTAGTTTAGTGCAATGACTGAACCAAAATAAGTTCATCGATAAAAGACATTATAGTTTCTTTTCAATTAACTTTTTGTATTTAAGTGTTGTATACAATACTAATAATACAAATATTAATCAACTGCGATACTCAGGAACTCGTTTATTTTATGAAATTCCTACGCTAGGGACTTTTATGTTTTAATCCACATTTAATCTTCAGATTCATTTGGCTATAGAATACATAATTCTACATTTTATAGCGACTTATGTTGCGTGAAAATGTATATTGAGGTCTCAAGTTTAATAAGTTTGGGGTTTTTCCCTCAGCAACGAGTTTGCTGTCGGGAGTCCAAACTTACAGTTAAGTTCTTGGCTACCCTACTCCTAAAGACGGGATTTCGCTCTTTAAGAAAAATGGGGGGGGGGGGGGCGCCAGGTTAGCTCAGGGATCCGTACGGGTCTCGCAATCCTGACGCCGCGGGTTCAAATCCCGCCCAAGTCAATCTTTTATTTATAATATAGAAGCTTGTCCTGAGCCATTGGTGTTTAAAATGGGGAGGCAACCTGTAGATAGGCCCTCCCTCCATTAACCCTAAGTGGTTGCAAGGGAGGCTAACACAGCAAAAAAAAAAAAAAAAAAAGGATTAGAAAAAATTTTGTGTTTATCAAGTGAAATTTGAGCACGAACGCTTACAAAAACATTTAAGAATTGTAAACACCTTCATAGTTAAGTTTTGATTTGAACTCAATTTAACGCACTCAATAAGTTAAAAAAGAGAAAACAAAATTATATATCAATTATATTTCTTTAAATATAATTGTTTCACAATAAAAACATGTCTACCAAAATTAAAAGAATATTATTTGTGTAAATAAAAGCTTATAGTACAAATAATTAATAAAAAGAAAATTAGTCAATATAACTTTAATTATTTTAAAGCAATTATCAANCAATTTATATATAACATTATGTGATAAATTCTGGAGAAATTAGCCCCGTTTTCGGCCAGGATCAGAAAAATAAAATACTTCAAAATTGTTGAGTAATTATTTTATTATTGCCATCGTTTCGACTTAACTTGTAAGTCATCATCAGGTAGATACTGACGTTTGGAAAGACCTCCGAGGGAGGTTTATTGTCGCAACTCAGAGTGTGCAGAACTAACCTCTAATGATAAACATTATATCTAGTTTTTTCCTTGGGCGGAACCTGGCAGTCCTTAAGTAGATTTTGTTTGTTGAAGATATGGTTTTTTTTCTTGAATATTTACCATGCAAAAAAAGTAAGTACTTAAGTAATATATCTGTAATCTTTTGTTTTCAGTAAATGTCTACCTACATAGCAATTGCAATACAAGTAACTAATATAATTGAATTTGAATGTTAAATTGTAATTATTTTATTTTATGAAATTATTTTTAAAAATACCTTGTTTAATGTAAGGTTATTGTTTTTTTTTTAATTGTTGCAATAAGTTGACTTTCAACCTTTCAAAAAAAAGATTATTATTACTAAACATTAATAAGTAATAGTAATAATGTCACAATTGAATTATTCAGTGTTATTCAATGTTGTAACTACTATAAAATAATATTTAGTAATAATTGAGTTGATAAAGTATAATATATCTTGCAATGAACAAAAAACAGTGGCTGAAAGTGTGGTCAAATACACTCAATGGCATATTCGGAAATAAGGGCATGTGAAACGTATTTTTGTCACTGAAGAATTCATTGAGTTTATATAGTTCTAATATTATTGACGACTTACGTGGGGAGAACATACTCCAATTAGAAGACAAGAACTCAATCGGGGATATGGGCTTATATACAGACTCATGAATAAGAACTCCAATCTTACGATTGAAAACAAACTGACGCTCAACAAAAACTTATTATTACATCCATATTGACTTACGGAGTAGAAATCTGGGGTGCCGCCAAGCCTTCCAACATCAAACGAATCCAGTCCTTTCAATCCAAAACACCCCAAATACTCCCAAATGCTCCCTATTACGTATCCAATTCCTCTCTTCACCACGATTTTAATATATATTTTTTAAGGATCTCATTTCATCCCGTTTCAGCCTTTTACACAGTAAACTGTCATTCCACCCTAATCCACTAGCACAGACCTTGTCTCCAACTCCAACCCCTACAACCCTCCCCGTCAACTCAAACGAAGATGGCCCCGCGACCTCCTGGGGACATAAATAATTTGAGAGTGGTGTCACCTACCCTCCTTATGTGACTTTCATTAATGCCTTTTATTGTTTTACTATTTATTGTTATCATATTACAATTTTTTTAAATTTATTTTCAACATAATGTAATATGTAAAAAAAAGGTTATAAAAAAAATTATTATTGAGTATTTCGTAATATCGATAATCAAATTTTGAATTTTTTATAACTTGGTTTAATATATTTTATTAATTGCGATTTTCATTGTCATTATCTATCATTCTATGTCTGTTGTCGTATTTATATATATATATATATATACATATTCACTTATACTTTTTAAAATTTTTNATCTGGAAAATCAATCTTTACTTGGTAGCTAATAAGTGTTCGTTCTTTTGCCCATGTTCGCTTTGCTCAAAATTTGGAGTAGAAAAAATGTTAATGACAAAAGTGAACTAAAATGGAAATGTAGGTTTTTCTAATATTAGTAGACTTATTGTTTTAGAACTAGTTGCTTTTTTTGACTTGTATGACCAAATTCGTTATTTACTCTTATTTATATCCATTCTTTAATTAAACATGAAAATCCTCGAATCTTTACCGATTTCCTACGTGATATTTATGGACTTTCTAAAGCCCTCTTCTGAAATACCCCACCTCCTGTTCTGCAGTTCTCAAAAATCTAACTAACTATTGTCTGGCCCTGCGACTTTCAGAGAGTCCTAAAAAATATTAGCAAAAAGTTAAAAAGGTAAAATTTGTATAATTTTATATGATTAGTTATTTTTTATAAACTCTGTAAGGTTTAAAGGACGCGTAAAGGTGTACTCTTGTAAATATTGATAATAATTTATAATAGATGACGACATTAAGACATGATAAATGGTTATTTCACGAAAACTAAAATCAAGTTGGATGTTTGTTCATAATTGCGCTAAAAAATATTGAATATTAATAAAAAGAATTTAGTAATCAAAATTTTTGATTTTAAATGGCTTTTTTTTATTTAAATAAAATAAAATAATCAGCTTAATTAAATACGATGTATATTAATATTTGATTAGTAATAATTTGGAAATTCTTTGGAAAAAATTGTATATTAAGTTAAATATTTTCTATTATATTATATTGTGCATGGATTTTACCAATATGTTTTGAACCTTGCTTACTTTGAGTCAAATACACTTATGTTAGAAAGTATTTTATTATTATTTACTCATTCTATTGCGCAAGGATTCACAACAATTCTAGATTATAATTTGTTATTCTTGTTGAGTAATGCAGCAAGGCAGCTTAGTATTCCGATGCAGGATTCAATTGGGACGAACTTCATGTTCCCTGTATTAGATATTCTGTTCTAAGCTTATTTAAATTTAATTAACAATGCCTTAGTTCGTAATGCAATTTGTTGTTACAATTTTTAACATCCCTCTAGAGGGCTTAAAAATAAGAATGATTAAATTTATAATACAAATTGCTATATATGAATTTAGTGAGTCTGGAGACTTTTCTGGAGAAATTCGCTTGTAGTTCACACAATTTAACTAAATTATNGCTAAGATAATATATTTATGAGGGTTTTGGTAAACCCCAAGTTCCTAAGATCCCATTTGAACAACTTAGCACAATCATACCTTCTATTATCCGTCTTCATTGGTTTCTGCAAACCATCTTCTGTTGGCGAGCGCTTTCGGACATTGTCCATCTTCTTGGCCGAATGCATGTGTTCACAGTCAATGTCTGTATTCAACTGCTCAAGCGCTCGCCAACAGAAGATGGTTTGCAGAAACCAATGAAGAATGAAGATCTGGCTAGAAGGAGGTCATCCGTTATTTTCCTTTTTTGGCGAAGTGGCGGGTTATCGGGTTGTTTGGATAGTTTTTGGGCTAAAGGATTGGGATGCCAGGAAAAGTTAAATAGGAACATGGTGAGAAAAAGAAATAAGATGTTTAAGGTTTCATAGATTTTTTACTGGATCCCACAGTTCAGCTGTGAACGTCCTAAAGGTATGTCTAAAAGCTGTGTTTTGGGTCACAGATAAATCTTTACTCTATATGAATACCCAACTAATAAATTTAGTATATCTTAGGGAAAAATTGTCTCTTTTCTTTTTGGGAGAAGTAAGATGTCCCGGTGTCTGGGAATACTTTATAAAAATAATAGGTGATAATTTTACTTTTGAATGTTATGTACTATTTAAATGAGAATAACCATTAAAATTTTAAATTAACATAAAAATTAATTTTTCATAATCAATGAAAATGAGAAANTTTATGAGTAAATTTTAACTTAAATGCAAATTAATTAAACTAATAAACAATTCATTTAACTTTTTTACGCTACTAAAGAAGATATTTAAAAATATAACTGTGAAAGATGACTTAACTATTCGAAAGGTCTAAAGCCAGCTTAAACTTTTTAGTATCAATACCTCCTCCTGCTTAAAAAATCTGTTTGTTATGTACTGTAGTTAGAAAAAAAGAAACAAACATTGCCTTAGAATAAAGTAAACAAAAATAGATTAAGAAATCCTTCAATATTTAAAATGTTCAATGTTCAAATGTTAAAATAATAAAACAAAATTAAATCCAATTAAGTGATAAATATTTCTGTACGAAGAAAATAAAATATCTGTTCTTTGACGTCACTTGCTTCCTTCATTAATACTACTACCTCTTTGGACAGCTGTAACCAAGCGAGAAGAGGTTTGTTGGATGTTATCCAACTCCGGGCTTGTACTTAGCTTGTAGAGTGTCCTACAAGAGTCGCGAGGAACTTGGAAACCGCGTAGGGAGAGATGGAAGCTAGCGGTTCTTGGAGGTCCGATGACGCCGATAAACAACAATGGTCAATAATTTGTAATTCTGTAATCCCAATCAATGATCATAGGTCATTAGTTAGGTACAGCCTCTTCAAGTCCATTACTCTTGTCTTAGTCCAACTTTCATGAAATTTGCTTAGCCTCTCAGCTCCTTTCGTTGACATCTTCACTTCTTAATAATAACGTTATTTGCAGAAATTCAAACATACTTCTCAATAGTTTATTAGGGACATTTGAGAAGCTTGACAGTTTAAACTCTGGAAAAAAAATTATTTTTCAAATATCTTCTATTTCAAATTTAAGTACTTTATTTTATGAAGAATAGATTTTCTTGAAATTTTGATCTCTTACGGAACAATGCCTTGGGATATTATACTAAGGCTATATGAGATATGGATGTCTTAACATTGGTATACTCTAGTTATTTATATAACTTTATAATTTACATGTTTATGTTAAATTTCATTTTTATCGATTGACAAGACCAATGATGATTTGTAAGCTTAAATCACCAGAAAATCTGGAAAATCAATCTTTACTTGGTAGCTAATAAGTGTTCGTTCTTTTGCCCATGTTCGCTTTGCTCAAAATTTGGAGTAGAAAAAATGTTAATGACAAAAGTGAACTAAAATGGAAATGTAGGTTTTTCTAATATTAGTAGACTTATTGTTTTAGAACTAGTTGCTTTTTTTGACTTGTATGACCAAATTCGTTATTTACTCTTATTTATATCCATTCTTTAATTAAACATGAAAATCCTCGAATCTTTACCGATTTCCTACGTGATATTTATGGACTTTCTAAAGCCCTCTTCTGAAATACCCCACCTCCTGTTCTGCAGTTCTCAAAAATCTAACTAACTATTGTCTGGCCCTGCGACTTTCAGAGAGTCCTAAAAAATATTAGCAAAAAGTTAAAAAGGTAAACCCATACAATTCACCCGTAAACATCATGGCAAAAAAGCGAAAAAGAGATCAACTAGATACAAAAACGCGTTCGAATCTGACGAAAATAAAATTTTGAATTTTTATCTTTATTATTATTTATACTGATAATATAGTAAATGTTAGATATTTACAAATCACATATATCATATAATGTTAGATAGTAGATATGTCATAAATTCTAAACTTAGACGGCACATAGCACAAATCCAAATGAGTAATAATCCATGGAATCCGCGACATAGGGAAACCGGATCCTCCCGGTGAAAAAAAAAAGAAGATACTTGCGGTGCGTGTGGGCCAACACAGAAAAACCCCCGTAGAAGTTTGTTGCGTGGGGTGTTGGGGGGTGGGGGGTTTGCGGTACTCTGAGGGAATGGCATTTCCCCTTTGTCGGCTGAGAGAGAGGCGGAATGCAGCGCGATCCACACACACTCGAGCGGCTGTAGTGGACTAGCTAGCTACGGCTCTGACAGCAATTAGTTTGTCAGCGCGAGGAGCCGAACAGAGAGTGACGTTTCATTAGCGGGCAACAGTTTAGTGGCAGTCCGCTGGGTCCCGGCGTGACAGCAGTCCCGCACAATCAGAAGAGATCCTCACAGCCATTATCAACACTGATTAATTTCAATGGGGATTTTACATTATATAATAATTAACACATTTCCAAGGATTTCAATTACAAAATAAATTTATTTATTTATTTGGTTATTACATTCTGTAAATAGGTAAATAATCTAAAAGGTTGCTATGACTACCAATGAATATAGAACTATCATACCTTCTATTATCCGTCTTCATTGGTTTCTGCAAACCATCTTCTGTTGGCGAGCGGTTTCGGACATTGTCCATCTTCTTGGCCGAATACGTGTGTTCACTGTCACTGTCTATATTCAACTGCTCAAGCACTCGCCAACAGAAGATGGTTTGCAGAAACCAATGAAGACGGATAATAGAAGGTATGATTGTACTAAGTTGTTCAAATGGAATCTTGTAATCTATTTGTAACATTACTTTGCATTGAACATGTGGGGAGGAAGGAAGATTTTCTACATCAAAAATAAAATAAAATTAAACATATTGTATCTACCTGCCTCATCAGCCAGCAGATCCAATATTCATAAATTATTTATGAGAGTAAATATGAACGATTATCGCTTCTCCTACAACTCCTTCCCTAACCATCCACCATTGATGATCTTAACTTATGATAGTTAAGGAATTGTTAATATTCGTTCTAAAACAATAGAGATTTAGTCTTTATTGCTAAGATAATATATTTATGAGGGTTTTGGTAAACCCCAAGTTCCTAAGATCCCATTTGAACAACTTAGCACAATCATACCTTCTATTATCCGTCTTCATTGGTTTCTGCAAACCATCTTCTGTTGGCGAGCGCTTTCGGACATTGTCCATCTTCTTGGCCGAATGCATGTGTTCACAGTCAATGTCTGTATTCAACTGCTCAAGCGCTCGCCAACAGAAGATGGTTTGCAGAAACCAATGAAGACAGATAGCAGAGGGTGTGATAGTTCTGTAAATAGGTTTACATATTGTAATTACTCACAAGGTTATCCAATGGCCGTGAGAGGCATGAGGGAGAGAATGGCCAGTGCCGCAACTTCGAACACCAACAAACAATTAATACATATATTAAAAATAATAAATATATTATAATGTATTTAATAAAAAATTAACTCACTGCAATGTCTAGTCAACTGTTAATAATTTTTTTTGTCATTACTAATATTATTTTGATATGTAAAAATTATTTTAAAGCTGAGTACCAAGGTTCTTAGAGTTTATGGATTTATTTATATAACTGTACCCTTTGAATCGACAAGAATATGTGTAAAATAAGTATTCCTTACTAAAACTAATTAAAGATAAATAAGTATTATTATTAAACTGAGGGTTGAGGTACATTTTAATTAAATTCAAAGAAATAAAAGTTATTTTCTAAACAATTTAGAATTATTCTAATGCTACATACCTTCTTTCGTGGAGTTCAAAAGGCTAGAAAAAAAGCCCCTGGGGCATAAAATAAATATCTGATACCCCCAATTCCGTTTTTTTAAAAAACAACAACAAAAAAAAACATATTATACTACTCAAACACAATTTTTTTTAATATTATACATAGAATTTATGTTTGGAAAAGCGAATAACTTTCAAAATTGAATTCGTAGTTATCTTCTACTATAGTTCATTAATTGAGCTCAATATCAGTGATCTTTCTGATCACACAAAGTTCTGCATTTAATTGCTAGACGTCAATTTTTAGAGCAATCAATGAGAATGACTGTGGTTTTTAGTCTCATTTAATCATATTCGAGGTACAAGAAAAACAGCTTCGTTTAATTTTGCTAAATAATTTCAAAATTTTTTTTAAAATTTTATAAAAGAAAAATGTGTTTTAGGAAATGAACTGAAAATAGTTTTTTAACATTTCTGAAAAAGGTTCAGTGGAATTCTCTGTTGGTCTTTTATCGCATTATTGCTTTCTTCTATTCTATTATTTTGTAAGAAAGCTAACACATAAGTGTGATAAAGTTTTACATAAGTGAGCACATTCCCCTGCGTTCATAAACTACACCTGACTAACAAGCCCGTAAAGCAGTCAGGTTTACTCAGCTAACCGCTTCTAAGCTAAGCAGTACTTACGAGTGAGCGGTACCACAGAGACCACAATAAAGCTGGTCGTTAGGCAGGCAGACGTAGCCCTGAGATTCTGATGGCGGCCATCCGTATCCCGGGGTGAGCTGCGTCTTGGGCCCCGAGTCGGGACTCCAACCCTCCCACCGCACGCTCAGAGGCTGGAACACCATCTGAGAACGTAGCCTCGAACTTCGGCTAAACCTGAATAGAGTATACGCACATGTATAGTTGGTAAGAGTGTGTGCAGTGTAATGTAAGCAATGTTAACACTTAGCCTCTACTCTCTCAAAGAGCTCTGCGGTGACAACTAAGGGATAAGCAGTATTTGAATATTTGTGAGTACATATATTAATTGGATATGTGAGAACAGCAAGAAAGTATTCCAGAGTTAATAGCAAATAGACTATCAGTTAGCCGAGAATTTTCTCTTTTACCGGATTTTCTCCTTTACCAAAATTTTGACAGTAATCCTGTTTTATCATCTCCGATTTGTTAGGAAATACAACTCTTTTTCTTTCACTTAAGCCTTCATTTTTTGAAACATTGGAAATATTATTAGTTTTGCTACTTATAAAACTAATTCATATCGTCACATTAAGACGAAATCATCGAAAGACAATGAGAGAGAGAATTGAGAGTTTGGAAGAGAGAAGAGAGAGAGAGAGAGAGAAAGAGAGAGTGAGAGAGAGAGAAGTAAAAAACAGTAATTCTGAAAAATCAATAAAAATAATTATAACATCTTAAATTAATTGCATTAGATTAAAATTGTTTAGTTTCTGTTTTTCCGTTAATACATTTTATCCCACTTATGAGCTGAAGGATAAAACTGAGATAGGTGCTTTGAAAACGTAAAATAAAAAATTTATATATATATATATATATATATATTTAAAAAAAATGAGATTGCTACCTTCAGTTTGGTTCCCTTTCTTCTTACGTATTCTCAGAGTAAGCTTTTCTTAAGAATTTAAGGTTGGAAGTGAGATAGCTCTCTCATCATTCTATAAAGGACTTGCAAGAGAAAAATGTTTAAAGGAATCTTTAATTTAGACTTTGTAATGAGTAAATTTATATTTAAGAGTTAGTAATTAAAATTAGTTTACAAATTTTCATTTATAACATTCACATAAAATATCCTCATCACCCACAGCCTCTAAAAAAAGACACAAAATTTCAAGGAAAAATTTACGGTTAACAAGACTACATTCTATTTCAACAATACAACTCCTGGAATCCACTCCAAGGAGTAAAGAACGAGGATATGAACACGGCTAAAATAATCCACTTGTATATCCCACTTCAACAAACCCATCCAGGTAAAGAATCCAAAGAGGTTGAAAAGACATGGATATGAGATCTGCTCAAATAATCTACCCACACATTTCATTGCTTCAACAAGCGTCCGGGAAAAATTTCCAAGAAAGCTGGAGTGGACCTGAAGTGAGCTTTGCTCAAATAATCCACAAAGACAGTCTATTTCAACAATACACTTCCGGTATACGCTCCGAGGAGGATGAAGAGTACTTGGATATGAGTTATGTTGGAATAATCCATTCAAATATTCCATTTCAACAACAAACTTCCGCGAAAGTATTTCAAGGAGACTGTGAAGGACGAGGATTTGAAATCTGCTCAAGAAATCAATACAAACATTTAATTTTAACTACACTTCCAAGATATAACGACAATGAGGATGAAGAAGACCTGTATATGGGTTCTGCTCCTTTTTAAATCACACGTTCCATTACAACAACACACTTCCAGAACAAAAAACCAAGGATCCTGAAGAGCACCTGGATTTGAGTTGTAATTCACACACACTCTATTAGAACAACTCAGTTTCAGGACAATAATACAACGAAGCTGAATTGGACAAGGGTGTGAAATTCGCTCAAATAATGCACTCACACACTTCATTTCAGCAGCACACTTTCAGGACAACACTTCAAGAAGGTTGAAGAGGTCAATGATGTGAGATCGGCTCAGATAATTCACTCTCACATTCCATTACAACAATACACTTTCAGGACAAAATTTCAGGAAGCGGAAGAATTAAGAGAATTTGTGATCTGCAAAAATAATTAAGTCACACATTCCATTATAACAATCAGGACAGGACTTCAAGAACGCTGAAGAGTGTCTTGATTTGAGTTATGCTCATTAATACACTGTTAAATTCCACATAAACAACAGACTACCAGCACGTCACTCCAAGGTGGCTGAGGGCAACCTGCATGTAGGATGTTCACATAAATCTATTCAACTAATCCTCTTTAGGAATATACTTCAAGGGCGATACTCCAATAAGTCCGATAAGAGCATGCATGTATGTGATTTTTGTTTGATTAAGGATATCTCAAATTAAAGAGAGAGAAAGAGAGAGAGAGAGAGAGAGAGAGAGAGAGAGAGAGAGAGTGAGAGAGAGAGAGAGAGTGAGAGCCATTTCTCTCTTTCTCTTTTATGTCTTTTTTTTTCATTATTAAATTTTTATAAAGACAGAAATGTATATATCATGAAAAATAAGTAGACATCACTATAAAAGAGATAGGGCCCATAGACCCCATTTTTACTAAGTTTAAGGCCCAAGAGGTCGTGAAGCCATCTCCGTTTTATTCGCTGGAAAGGCTTGTAAGAAATGGAGTCCGATGACAGGGATTGTGCATAAGGATTTCAGTGAAATTGGAGTTTACCATGGAAAAGTGTGAAGCGGGTGGAGATAAGATCTTCAACGAAAGGAATATTAAAGTTGTTTTGTTATCTCCATAAAGGGCTAGGAAGGTATTAGGGTGTCTGCAGTATAAATGATAAAAATATATGTCCAAGCAGAATGCCCTGTGTTTCGCCCTCTTTAGCAGGGAAGTAATAGGAGTAATCAGATCCTTGGCGGACCCTAAAGATTAAAAATGTTAAGGCCTAGGTAGGTATATGATGCTTGGTAATATGGGTTTGAGTTGTGTGATATACCAGTATGCCATACTCTGTCAAATGCTTGAGTCACGTATAAGAACAAGACAGAATTATTTTCAGAAAGAGCAAATAAGAAATAACGCTAGTCTATATTAATATACTTTTTAACCATTGGCTAAAAATAAAAAATAAAAAAATTATAATGAATGTGTCTATGAGTGATTACTTTTCAAACAACTGCAATACATACATATTTTGGTGAAGTTTACCAATTTCTGTGAGCGTCTATTTTGACGTCAAGGGGATGTTTTATAAGCGGAAAGTATTACAATTCTAAAGTATTAATTTTTTTTTCATACATGATAATCTCCAATTTCGTAAGGTGAAACAACCTAGACGTTGATCATCTAAGCACACTCATAACTATCTAATATGGTAGAGAGATTTTAAGTATAGATCTGATTGTCTAAAAATTGAAATATGAATGCTGGTTCAGACCATGCAACGAGAAAAATAAAAATAATTTTCGCCTGTGGTATAATTTACTAATCGGGTGTCTGCAATTTAATTTTGTCAGTAATTCTATTTTATCATCTCCAGAGCAAAAAAAGTAGATTTTGCAATAAATGGCGCCTTGATTAGTTGGTAATAGCACTATAACTACTGTCTGTTTTGGTTTCATCGTTACCCTTTTTTTATAAATTTATATATA
>KZ807115.1:453415-468156 GCA_000696205.2 Oncopeltus fasciatus
GAAGTATATATATATATAAAAGGCTTGTATCAATGAGATATCCTGAGTAAGGTTGGAATTCATTGAAACATGAATTATTTACTGCAAATGTGTTGTATGTGAATTGCCAATTCCGAATACGCCTTTTGCAATCTCAGAATACAACTGATTGATTGATTGTTGACGTATTAACATAATTACTATAACATATCACAACCATAGGTTCCCGTATTCACAAATGTGAACTATTATCTGTGTTTACAGCCCGTTTTTTATGTTTTTTTTTTTTTTTTGGGGGGGGGGGTTCTCTGAATAAAAACCCATTCTTTAAAATTTTTATATGAGTGTTTATTGGGAATGTCTATATATTTAAATGATACTTTAGAAGATATGTCTTCCCATATTTCAGGAAATGTATATGTGTGTGAGTTTACGCATGTTTATGAGTGGACATGATTGTTACAATGCGGCGAAACGGATTGAAATCGAGTCAATGTGTTTAAAGTGAAATTTATGGCAGTGTTTAAAGTTCTTAAGAGTGCATCCCAGAACGCCAATTCGAGAGTGTAAGCACCCTGCAAAAAACACCGTGAGAGAAAAATGTGTTTCTGTACAGAATAAAGAAAATGTTTTTGTTAAAAAGAAAGTTTTTTTATTAGTAATTTTGCCGTAAATTTTCTCACACAAACTTCTTAAAATGTCTCTGCAGGACGTTAAACGCACGAATAATTTTCCAAATTCCTAGCGTCATGCTGAATTTCTGGCAAAACGGTCGCCGAATAAAAAAAAATTCAATGTCTACATGACAAAGGAGATATCTGCTACGTTACGCGGAAAATAATGCATTTTAGCTCAGGCTTTCACAGGATTTGCGTTCAAAGCTGTGGGTTATAGTATATGTAATATAATTTTCCACATTTTGTTTGAGTATAAATTGATCATATATATATATATATATATATATACATATATATAGTCAGAAAGAAATTTGAAGCTGAATCCATTATTTCTTCATTAATATCTTTACTAAAAACACATAACTTTTTTTTTCCTCCCTACAGTAACTCTGCCATAAGGGAGTTTAATCTTCGCATACCATACAAATATCATGTACAATGTAAATGTATAGTAACTAATTACTTTAGTTACAATAAACAATTGGCAAAAAAATTATAATAAAACAAACAATACCTAACAACTGTAGAACTAAAGAACGAAAAAAGTAGAATTGTAACCAAAAAGAATGAATGAAATGAAAAAAAATTTTTTTTTAAATAAATTAAAAATAATCGCATAATTTAAAAACAAAACTGTTGTTTAATTTAATAATGAATGGGGAAAGGAAAAAAAAATAGCAGGGATTAACTGCTATAAAATAATTCAATGAAATATGCTAGTCTTATTAATTAATAAGATTTTACAACGACAATATTTATGTTTCATTGGAATGGTATCACTGTGTTTATAGAGCAAATTAAGAATAAATTGTTATTTATAATTTGTAATATGTTTACTTAATTAATAGTAAGGTAAATGATGTTGATGTTCAGATATAACACAACAAATACGTCCACATAATAACATTATTAATTCATTATACCTAACCATCACCTGTTGCTAAGAAATTCTTCTTCTTGATAATATCTTCCCGCTTCTAATAATATCTCCATGGGGTTAATGATTAGAGGTTGACACGCCATAATTGTTGACTGCTTATAAAAGTGTGGCTGCTCTCAGATCAAAGTGTTTCGGGAATGACAATGTAAAGTTAAAGTGAATCTGAGGTAGTTATAGGAAGACCCAACCTCTATTTATTTTCCTTTATTGTAGATGCCATTTTTTGTCCTTGGTTGGCTTACCTTCATTCCAAAAAAAACCATAATTTTTTATTTTCTTAAATTCAGAGTGAGATTACTCACTTTACAATAATTAGATAACCTATTAATCATATGTTGAAGTGACAGTCTGTTTTTGAGNAAAATGATCAGCTTTAATATTATACTTATTAGATGATTTTAGTTAGGGTTGGTTCAAGGTAGATCCAAAAAAATCTCTCCGTTTTTAATATTAATCATTTCATTACGATAGTGCTTGAGTATGTTCATCAAAGTCTAGTGAAGATTGTTTGTGAGTATTTAGAGTAAGAGGTCTAATGGTATAGGAAAGCCAGTTTGAGGGATCTTAAGGCTGGTGTGGTTTCCATCAAAGGGTCTTTGGAGTCTGTAGGTGAACAGCTCCCCTGCAGAGAACCATTCCCGGGGAACGCATCCGCTGGGGGGAATCAGAGGGGAACGCCAGAGACAATGACTCTCCGCTTTGATTCACCTTCCCTGTGCTTAGGAATATTCCGTGTGAATGTTCTATAACGAGTCGTTCCCGGTGCACGCCCGTAAACACTGTACTTCGGGCACCGTATAGGATGTAATGTATAGGAAATAAATATTTAAAAAATTTCAATTTCCTAAAATTTTAGTCCTGACATATTTCTGGTTTTATATATGTGTGTGGGGATCTCACTTGGTGTGAAAAACTAGATCACATTTTTGAACACTGATAACCCATGTATTTGTTGAAGCTTAATAACTATTCAATTTAATTTAATAATAAAATAAAAACACTCTGTGAAGAAAGAAATACGACATTATTAAAGATTGAAAACAAAGCTAATTCCTCAGCATTTTAGTAAATTACTATATCTTTCGAACTAATTTAAATTCTTGTTGTTGATTATTTAGAAAATTAATTTATTAAAAATACATGCTTAATTCCATTTAAAAAAAATTTACTGTTTACATTAAAATTTACTATGAAAGTTGATTAACCACTCTTAATTGTTAAATTTTGCTGTGAAACTCGTAACATAATTTATTATTAATATAGCAATCTTGCTGAGTTTCATTTTTTTTAAATTTATTTTACGATACTGTTGCAAAAAATATATATATATTTTTTTTTTTGCTCTGGCTTGACATTTTATATAATAATTATTGTTCCGACATAGTTTTATTAAGAATTTAGCATTAATATTTTGCATTTAAAAGCTGTATGCCTAATTCCACTTCAAACGTTGACGCACACACACACACACACTCGATGTTAAAGGAAATAAGTAGAAAATGAATGAACAGTAACATATTTTAAATTGATTACATAAAAAGGTTTTTTAGTTATTTAATTTCAAAACTGAATACTACTGATAATAACAGAATGGAAGTATATGGTCATGCTGAAAATTTTTATATCTTTTCAAAGTAAATTTTAAAAAATGAAAATTTTCTTTTTCCTTTTTTCAAATTTAAGTAATATATGAAAATCTTTATTCCGGGACTTGAAGAGGTATTGATTTAATTTCTTCAACTTCTTCCGCCGGAAGATATTCCAACTATAAAGCCACCCCCGACTGGTGGAGGACGATAAGCCCCCCTGGTGAAAAGTGCCCGGGCATATTTCACAGAACTTTCCATTATCGGCAAGTTCCGAATTTCTCCAGAGGACAATGAGGCTTTGAGGCGGCTCAACTTGGGCTCCAGTGAGACCTCAAGACCTCCAGTCATCGGGGGAAGACAGCCTCTGGAACGCTGTTCGGGAAATCAGGGAGCCACTTTCATTTTTTTTTTTTTTTTTAATTTTAATTTGAGTGTTAGCCTCCCTAGCAACCACTAAGGGTCATGGAGGAAGAGTCTATCTACAGGTTGTCACCCCATTTTAAACACCCATGGCTCAGGACAAGCTTCTATATTATAAATAAAAGATTGACCTGGGCGGGATTTGAACCCGCGGCATCAGGATTGCGAGACCCGTACGGATCCACTGAGCTAGCCTGGCGCCCCAGGGAGCCACTTTCATTTCACATCTCATTTACCGACAGGCTACTCTTGCTTGGAAACAGAAATAAATATTCCGATATTTCGAGTTCGAGGAGTTCGTGCGAATAAAAGTATATCATAATACAATAAATAAATTAGTTTTCAGTAAAAACATTAAAAATCATTTTAAAATCGAGCAACTAACTTCCACATGCTGAGCCTCTCAAATCCCTACCCCTATTCCTCATATCTGCATCCCCCTCACCCCATCAGAAATAGTTAAAAGATCGGGCTTAAGTCGAGTTAGCAATCACCCACCCTCGTCCAACTAGTCATATTATATTTATAGCCATAAATATAATCTATATATATTGAAAATAAAGAATTAATATGATAAATTAACATTAATTTTTTACAGATGGATATAAAAGTTCAAAGGGGGTGGGAGATATATTCTCATGCAAGACATTATAAATTATACATATTAAGTTTTTGTTCTCATAATGCCGAGGTGTTATCAATAAACTGAGCTCATAGTATACTAAGAAAATAAGTTCCCTGAGGACGCCATGATACGAAACTGACATTTTATATAAAGTAAATGATTAGTGTGTCCAAACATATCTAAGTGAGTGTCTGGATAATGTGGTATTTAAAAAGAAATATACTTATGGATAAATTGTCAGAAGAATGTTCAGATGATGGATTGCTTTATTCAATAGCTCATGCAAGGGATGTATTAGTGGTAATTAAAACAAGTGATAAAAAATGACTGATATGAAAAGTGGATAAGCAAGGAGTTAGAAGATAAGCTACGAGAAGTATGACGCACGCTATTGGAAAAGCTCTACGAGAAATTCTGAGTAGGCTACGAAATAAGTCATATCCATCTGAAATTCTGCCAATCCTATTTCATCCTATTTCATATGACAAGAGCCCACAACTTATCAAGTCAATTTTGTGGGTACTGTCTCACTGTGAAGCATATACTATATACCTTATGTCACGTATATGAAAACGAGAGAGGTAATCTAATGCTCCCGACATGTATAAACTATTTTCTGACGAATCAGATCATATACCTAATGTACTAAAATTTAAAAAAAAAATCATATAAATTCATTTAAAAAAATAAATATCTGAATAATTGTAATTTTTTAATCTAATGTCATATTTATTAGTAAATCTACTGGATACAGTTTATTAGCAAAATTAATCATAATATTTCTCCAACAGAAGTTTGACACTTACAGGTATAACTAAGTATAACCAACCAAGTATAACTACTAATAATAATGAATATAACTACTGATAATTATATGAACATAATCACTAATAATAATGAGCGGTTTTCCCACTTTTTATATTATTTATTACAAAATGATAAATAAAAAAAAATTTTGATTTGAATTATTGCACATATTTTTTTTAAATTTCATTTTACTGTTGGAAATTATTAAGGAAGAAAAAAAATCGAGTTTATTATTTAATTTGGAAGATATAAGTGTGCGCTACCTATTCAGATATAAATAAATCTGACATTGTTGACAATAACTACCCTTTGTGGTTTTAATGAAGACATTCTTCAAAGAAGACTATAAGAAAAATAAGTCTAGTTTATTTTCTTCTTTATATACATTTATAAAGTGCTTTTTCTTTGACAGATCATACACAACAATTAATATTTGTAGTAATATAAGTACCACATACAGAAATTCATTTTATTAAGGGAAATATCTCGCTCTCAAGCTCATTCTTCCAGAAAAAAAAAAGATCTTAAAAAAAAGCATTAGACAGAAGCACTGAATAAAAAAAGTTTTGTCAACCTAACCATAAATTCTGATGAAACACATGTCATTTATAATAATTCGATACACATAATAATTATGAACTGTAAATCTTTAAACTCCGATCTACGATTGATCCTAACTCACCCTCCAAACCTTCTCTTCTTGGACAATTAATGAGAGGGAATAGAATAAAAAAATCTATCTGTCCCAGCCAGGAATCGAACCTGGATCTCCTGCTATCCGGGTCGGTGTGTTAAGCCATTACACCACAAGGACTAGCTAGATATCTCATTGAATTCCCTCTACATTAAGCCACGGTGTGTTAAGCCATTAACCATTACACCACATTTTCTTGTAGTGTAATGGTTTAACACACCGACCCGGATAGCAGGAGATCCAGGTTCGATTCTTGGTTGGGACAGATAGATTTTTTTATTCTATTCCCTCTCATTAATTGTTTAAATTTTACGTAGGATAAAAAAAACCACAACCGAATAAAATATTTATACTTTTCTTCTTGGTTTTATTAGTTATTTTCAAATTGTAACTCTTTGATGTGTCAGTGTGTGACACCACTTTCTATTCAAACCACCAATCGCCACGTTTCCTAAATTGTCTATACGAATTCTCAACGTCTCTGTATGTAATTTGGCCGTTCACACAGCTTTGACTTCTTTACAATTGCATAGACTCCTACAAGGCGCTTGGTATTCATGTCTTCACCACCACAAAGTTTTGCTCTCGCCTTTCAATCAAGGCATGAAAGCATGTATTCAACAAGAGGGATTCAAATAGATTGAGTTGGTTAGAGCATTTAATATTAAAGGGTAATGTCTGAAAATGTTCAGGATAATAATGGAATAATAATGGAATTTTGAATGTTTAAAACTTTATTGTACCATATTATATTGAATAAGTTATTAGGTTACGTAAGATTAGGGGCATATTACTCTGAAAAGTTTTGTAAAAAACTTTTATTTCAAAAATGTTTATAATTAGTTATCAAGTTGAATTATAAAAAAAATGGAAATGGTAATTAAAATAGAGAAATTGTAGGAAATTACTATAAAATAAAAACGAATATTTTGCATTCAATTAATTTCATATTATGTATTATTTAAGTTCAAATGGAGAGTTTTTGACCATAGGGATTATTAGTAGGTGTTCTTTTTGGTGTTGTGTAAGTCAAGAATAAAGCTTTCATCTCGAAATATTTAAAATTAATTCAGCCCCCCATTTAGGAAGGCGGTATTGTTACGTCACGTCCGACGTGTGATTCCCGCCTTTATAACCCTCTAACAAAGACGCTAGCGTTAAACTAGGAAATTTACTTCTCTCTTTTACATAGCCTTGAGTTCCGTATTTATTTATTTATTTTTTAACAATTTCAATCACAAATTAAATTTTGACGAAAGTGAGGAAGAAAGATGGCTAATCCTAAAACTATCTTCTCACTCAGTCGACTCACATAGGCAAATGGCTATATATATATATATATATGTGTGTGTGTGTGTGTGTGTGTGTGTGTAAGTGTGTGTGTGTGAGACCATGCGCAGAGCTGCCAACTTAAAGCCAGCATTAATAAGGAAATATTACAATAAAAAAGGAATATAAAGGTTGACTAATTATCATTATTGCCATTTCTGCCAAGCGCTAAATTCATCCTTCACGTTCACTATTTCCTTTAACACAGTAAATAAATCGGTACTCCGACTCAATGATAAGAAGAAGAAAATTAATTTTACCTATATATAGGTGTAAGCGAGAAAAAACTTATTTACAGTATCTTTGACCATTTTTTCCAACCGATAAANAGTGAAAAAGAGAGAGAGAGAGAGAGAGAGAGAGAGAGAGAGAGAAGAGAGAAAGGACATAATATTTACGTTAATACGATGACTTAAAGACTAAATGTTTTGTGAATAAATAAATAAATAAATATAAAAAAATGACTTTATAAATATTACTTTTATTGTGGTATTTTATCCCACGTAAATTTTAAATAATTAAATGCAAGGGAATAGAAAAATCTAACTGTCCCAGCCAGTGCTCGCGTGAGCCAGGTTCGAGTCCTGGCAGCGACAGTTAGATTTTTGTATGCTATTCCTTTGCATTTAATTGTCTAAAAATAATTTTTTTTTCCTTTTTAACTTCCACTTATTGCCTGCACTAACTTCAGTTTGATAAGAAGTCATAAGGGAGCCGAAATATGGGAGAAAATGAAAAATAACGAAATAAAGAAAAATTGCTTTTATCATTAGACTGATCGATCCGAACTACTCTAATATTTTGTAAAAAAAAATGACTTATTTCATCATTTGGAACTGCTATTTTAATTTGAATTCGCAAACTTACATATTTTTTTAATCACAAGAATGTGGATGATAAGAAAATAATTAAAAGTTTCTTATTACAAAATAAATTAATAGTTATTCAAAAATTAGTTCATTGAAAGTTTATTTAAACGCTTATTGTGAGGAAAATATGTTTAATGTATTTTATCGGGGCTGAATTCAATGAGTCAGATTTAAATAGAACATACAGCCGCTAACCCCCTACGGCTAGCTTCCGTCTTCCCCGCACTCTATCTCTTTCTCTCTCCCCGGCAATATCGCTTTTCGCGTCCCTGTCTTTCCGTCTCTTACTTGTCCCTCTCACCCAGAGCCGCCCCTCTCCCCTAACAACCGCCATTCGCTCCCCGTCCCACCCCCCACCCCTCCGAGCCATTGAGCGCCGCCGACTGTATCGGGAAGCGATAAATTACATAGCTTTGGCGAAATGTTTGTGAGTGCGGCTCTCACCGCTCGGGGATTATTTCCAGGTTGGAGAAGGGGGGGGGGGGGTTTATATCCGCAGAGAGATTTACGCTCGTCCTCTCTCTCTCTTTCTGTCTCGCAGCAAAACAGAGAGCGTAGGAGCTCGAAATCCGTACTCCCGCCCACAAAATTACCTGTCAACATCTCTATTGATGGTTATTATGGAGGTAAATTTGACTGTGGTCCCCTAATGATAAGGCAGTATTAAGTATGAATGGCATGGAAAACATCGCTAATTAATGACTGATCTAGAAAAGAGTTTAGTTGAATTCAAAAATATTTTTAAAATTTATTTATTTAGGCCACTGCCCCTCTAATTTCTTAGGAAGCAATACCTAAAAATAAGTTTTAGGGGCATTTAACAATATTGGTTATCAGCACCAGTAAATGTGAATGGTGTAAAACCACTTGGGCAAATCCGACTCCAGCAGGAACCTGATTCCGTCCCGCGATACTCGCCCGCCCAAAGGTAGCAGCTCTGCCTCGCAAGGCCCACATGAGGTGGGAGGCTGTCTTGTCCGGGAATAAGGGTGTGCTCGTTGAAGCCAGGCCGGCCGTGCCCTCCAGGCCTGTTATTGTGCCAAGGAGCGCCCACCAACAGCAGGCGACCAACAGGCGATCCCAGGAACAGCTCTCGCTTTGACTACAAATAAAAAGAAATACATAAAAACTTATTCTAATTTTTAATTTGAATATTTAAAAATTAAAGTAATTTTGATCTAGATGAGGAAAAAATTGCCTGATCTTGAATTAGCAAATGTCCTTGCTAACATTATACAAGTTTTATATTTAGATGGTTCGTCAACAGAGTGCACGTATAAATTATGATATTTATTTTTATTGAATTTCATTTTATTTCTTAGCTAATTTATTATGGTTGTTGATGATATTAAAATAATTAGAATGAAGTGTTAATTAATTTAGTCAAATCTTCTGAAGAGTTAACAAAATGACAAAAAACTAGTAGGTTAAAAGCTAGAATAAGTTCATTTAAAAATAATTCTAGAAGATAGCTTTTCTGTTGTCAAAAACTTAATCTAATTTTAATAAAACAAATCGGAAATACTGGAAATGAAACCAGTAATAATTAAAGAGCTGAATAAAAGCTTGGACAAGAGTACTCCGCGATCAAATCTTACTTACTTTGTCTGCTTTTTTTTTAGGTAAAACAACCTAACAAATTATTTGATTTTAAGTTTTAGTGAAATTTTGTATTACTGTTAGTCCTTAACCTATTTACTGTAATTTCACAAATATATCTGCGGAAAGGAATTTCTGTTATTTTAAAAATCTTTGGCGCGGGGAACAGCTGTAAATATTTTGGCAAAATCGGTCAAATGTGATCAGTGTTGGTAGAATAAAACTTCAGAAAAGTAAAAAAAAAAAAAAGAAATAAATAAATAAATAAAGGGAAATATTTGTGTCAAATAATCTTCACTTTTGAGCTAAAATTTAATATCGATTACTTTAATATAATTTTCGGATAAACCAATGTAGAAGAACAATAACTTAAATATGTGGAATAGATAATCAATTTTTGGTAAGAAGAAATATTTCTCACATTTGAAACACTTACGTTTCCTTTTCAAAATTTATTTAATATTTTAATATTTTATTTAAGATATTCATAATTATAAACTGTTAACGTGTAAATATAAAAGAAAAATAATACTTGAAATAGAGTTCCTGCAATCTAAAGGGCAAATACAATTTTTACTATTTTATCTTCTCTTTTTTTTTATATAATTGAAGAAATAGGTAAAATTATTCTTTTTTTTTACTCTTTATAAGAACTTCCGGTAAATTTAGGTTGCTTATCTTGTCATCTTTCTCCAAAGTGTACATTAGGGCAGTATTATTTAAAGTGCTTCTCGAAAATGGCCGGGTGGTAATTACACTTTGAAATGTATAAATTCAAAAGGATTTAAATATTTTGTGTAATGATGAATACATTTTAAATAATCTTACATGGATTAAAATTAAAGCTTGTACATAAAATATTTTTCATTTTCAGTAAAGCTCTCAAATTGTTTTCAAGAGATTATAATTATTTATTAACATTCTCTATTAGTTAATATTAATCATGGGTAACACCTATTTTGGATATAACAAGTTTAAATAAGTGAAACATTTCTGGCTTTAGGCAAATTACTCTAAAATTACTCGAAATATTTATTTAAAATAATTTATTTATTGATATTCGACCTAGGTAACAATTGATAAGGATAATTATTTCATATTATAGTGAGGAGTTTGAAAATTTATTAAAATATTGTAATCGGGAAAGTAACAGGTAATTTATCACTGACGAAGTATCTAGAGGGATCTACCACAATTTTTAAAGCAATTTAAAATAATGTCTGGACATAATGTCGACTGGTAGTTTTCTCATATGGCATCATTCACAGTATTAACGTGCTTCCTTTCTTACGTAGGAGGGTCGTGGAAGTAAATGACATAATGGACGTCATCATGTACTGACGTAGGATTCCGCTGATTTCCCGTCCTACAAAGATTTCGGCCGTTGTGAACATGACGGATACGTTGTGGAAAAGCCCTTCCGAGCCTCCAGGCGGGGGGCCTGCTAGTCGATAACGTCCACTTTACTCACTATCGAAAGGCATTCATCATGTTTTGGGAAAGAGAGATAAAGTCGTTCGGTCGGCCGTACGATGCTATTCGGCCTGGAAGTGGAGGAGCTGTGTGGAGCGCTCCTTGTGGTATGCAGAGGTATCGCCAGAAAACAACGCACTGTTCAATAAACCCTGATGCGAGGACACGTTACTGCATGAAAACTCGTACTGCATAGCGTTAACTAACCGTATTTCCACTATCTCATTAAGGTACTGCATGAATAAGAGATATATCTAAATTCACTAAGGAAAAGGTAATGTCTGCCTCGGGATGGGCGAGTTCCAGAGCCAGCCAGTCTCCAGGCTCTCGATACCCATTTTTCAGTCTTCAATATTTACCTTACAATCCCTGTCTTCGGACTCCAGTCCTAACAGTCCTCCCCGGCGACTTAAACGGAGATGGCCTCGTGACTACCTGGGCCTTAATGACTAAACTTAGGGGTCGAAGGGCTCACTCACCCTGCACAGTAATGTTCACTTACAATTTAATTGTTATTTAAAATTTTTTTTAAAACAATTAATTTATTTTTTTACTATTGTTTACTTCTCTAATCTGTAATAATACTAATAATAATAATAATCTGTATAAAATTACAAGATGTTAAATAACATAATATAATGAATAAAAATGTGATAATTTTTAAAAAATTTACCCTATTATGCCCTTTTGGTAAACTAAAAAAATTTACTTTTGGTAAAATATGAAAGAAAGGAACCCGTAAAACTTTCTAAGTTATATTCTTAGAAAGCTTCCTTAACATGGGATTTTAAAAATTTTATAGAGTATAAATGTCAGCTAAGGACATTTTTAGTTTTTCTTTTAACTACACCGTAGAAAATTTCAGCTATTAACCAACTCTTCTATCGGTTAGCTTAAAAATCAATTTTTATTTCTCTATTTTAAAAATGAAGGACGCTGGAGTGCGCGCCCATACACTCACAGGCATGAGTGTATTTATGAATGGACCTTATTTCTATCTTTCCTTTTATAAGACCCGTGAGACGCAATGAAATAAAAGAAATTTGATGACAGCTAACTAATATTAAACAGACCAGCTATAAAGAAACTTTTTTTTTTTAAATTCCATCTTTTCAATTGAATATTTTGATTACAATGGCACAAATCTCATTTCGTAAAAAAACTTTTCCACTTGAATATGTATGTTATTTTAAGAAATATAAGTTGTGTATAATCATACACAAATAAAGACTGCTTAAGTTTTAATTTATAATATCATTTAAGTTATGAATTTTCAATGTTGAATAATGGAACTATTGCAATCCTCTATTGATGTACACATTAAGATTTATTTGTTTTTGTTTTTGTTCCTGAAGATGGCTAACATTTTAAGCCAAAATGTCATGATAATAAATATTATTACTGAAATATAATAAAATATCTTAAGACATTCTACAAAGTCTTTTTTAAAACAATTATAAATATTATGTCTTCGCTCAAATGTGTGATTAATTGCTGGTTTAAGATATTTACAGACCTACACCCTAAGAATAAATTTCTTAAGCTCGAGGGAGGTCATTTTCCAAATTTTTAATTTAATCATGTCGTTACTTTCAGAAACGGCCTATTATCAGGAAAATTTAGGGGCAGTTTTTCACTCTTTGTACTAAAAGGGGCAGGGGTTGGGGAGGGTAAAAGGCCCGTGTGCCTGAAATTAAGGGGTGAAATATCACAGATTAGCCGGTTTAATGGGCCGTCTATTAACATCCTCGAGTCGACGGGAGTAGATGGACTACCTTCGGGCAAACGCCTACAGATCGAGTCCTACCCGCTGGAAGTAAACTTCTCAGTCTCTTCAGCAAGTCTCTTCACGTCGTTCTGCAGAACACACTCCAGAGAGTAGGGGCTCTATGGGAGGGAAGAGTATTTGGCGTGCTCTCAATAATATTATATATTATGTAACTTAAAACTTGATCCAATTTTATTGCTACGGGCCACGTAGTAATTGAGAACAAAGATAAATTTAAGTTTTGATATCGGGGCGCCGGGATAGCTCTGGGGATCCGTACAGGTCTCGCAATCCTGACGCTGCGGGTTCAAATCCTGCCCAGGTCAATCTTTTATTTATAAATAGAAGCTTGTCCTGAGCCATGGGTGTTTAAAATGGGGTGGCAACCTGTAGATAGTCCCTCCCTCCAATGACCCTAAGTGGTTGCAATAGAGGCTAACACAGCAAAAAAAAAAAAAGGTTACGTTTAGAGGTAAATTTGTTGACCGTCAGGTTTTAGCTAAGAATCGAACCTACTGCTATCACTTACTAATAGAAAAATAAATAGGGAAATAAATTACTTACAGGTAATTAATAAATGTGTACTATTAAATAAAACTATTAATTGAAATAACTTGATAATTACTGTCACTTAACATTCCACTGTTACCGGAACTACAAAGACTTCGACCGGACCGATTCCCTGAGACACACGATCTGACACGAAAACTAACATATTGGCTCGGGGGTCACTGGCGGGCTGCTAATATCATTTCATGGAATGAGCGAGGCAGGCCTATAAGAATCTAATAGCGATTTAACCCTAATTTCCTTCTTTAAAGAAAGGATGCAAGTGCCATCGTTCAAATGGCCCCTTTCCGTACGTCGGGTCCTTTCGTTACATGCTTCCCTAGTCTTTTGCGGTAATAATTGACTATAGCCAACTATTTGTGAAAGTTTCATTCGCAGCTATTATCAGTTGATTGTGAAAATTTTGTGCAAATCTATTGTCAAATGATTGTGGAAATTCCATTAATAATTTTCGAGAAATATTTAGTTTTAAGATGGATCCAATTTGGCATCTTTAATCACAATATTGCTTCTTTCATGAATGTACTTATCTTAAATTGTGCATGAATTATTTGGAGTTTCAATAATTAAAAAAATTTAGGGTAAAAATAAATTTCTGATTTTATTTAATTTCTAAGTAAATTATCTAGTTGCAGAAGGATCATAATTACTTATGGAGAAGGATCATAATTAATAGACTCCTGGTAAGAGTGCGGAGAACTTAGTAGGTTATCTGGCTAGTCTGGGTTGTGTAATCGGCTTACGTGCTTGCCCGGATCAGGATATCCAGGTTTGAGCCCTGGCTGAGACAGGTAAATTTTTTATTCTATTCCCTTGCATTTATTGTTTATAATTACTTAATATTTAATTTGACAATAAACATTATTTCTTTGGGACCCTGATGCACCGTCACGATTCAATCACTGATCAGTCAAAAAATATCCTTTTCAGTGGGCTAATAAAATTATGTAAATACCTAAAAAGTACGATATCGCCTTAGTAGGATATAATAAGATAATACTTCAAGATGTAGTCAGAGAGGAAAATAAATACAAGACCTGCTTACAGATATGGAGGATGATTTCGTTACAAATGAGGCCAACAAACCTTACAATTCCAAAAACAAAACTTGATTTTAGAGCATGAAACTAAAAAAAAAAAAATCTAAATAAAAATAAATAATTCATGAGAGGGAACAGAATAAAAAAATCTATCTGTCCTAGCCAGGAATCGAACCTGGAACTCCTGCTATCTGGGCCTGGTATGCTGACCGTTGCACCACAAGGACAGCCAGATATCTCACTCTATTCCCTCTTCACTAGCGAGAGCCTAACTTACGAGAAAGACGAGAACTTCGTCTTAAACTCGAAGTAGCTGACATTGTCATACATTTTGTCGGCTCTCGTCATTTACTTTATTAAAT
>KZ807115.1:521692-534776 GCA_000696205.2 Oncopeltus fasciatus
CCCCCCCTCGCCAGCACCCCCACCCCCGTGGGGCCAGAACACAATGGGGAAAATTATTGGCCGTTGAGGTTTGTGTGCCGGTGCTTCCTAATGGCCGGCCACAAATTGGCTCGCTCGGATTCCCTCTTTTGGGAATTTAGCACATGCCCTATTTTAGACGTCCTCGGCCTCGGGAGTTACGTCCTCTCGGGACACCGACAGACCAAGGTATACCTCCAGGCTTTATCAACCCGTCCACCTGCATTCCTCTTACACACTTCCTCCCCTAAGTCACTTTTTCAATAATAAATTTTTATACTTTTTTAAATAATTAAGGAATTAATTATTATTATTTTCTATTTATGTAAGAGTTACNAGTTAAAAAAAAAAAAAAAATATTATTGATGAGGATATTATTTCGCTTTTCTTATATAGGCTCAGTGCGCAGTTGAGAGAGTATTGCGCCATGTTTTCAGTGGGAATGGTTTGATTCGCTTGTGGGAAATCTGCTTTCACAAAGAGAGCGAACCGCCCCCCCCCCCTTCCCACACACACTTAAGAGCCAAGTGATATGCCTGGAAATGTCTGATCAACATCGCAAATCGATCCCTATCCACACACAGATTGGTATGTGGAGAGGAGAGGTCTGAGTTACGGGGAGGGGAAATGTCCACAGATAAAAATCCCTCCCCCCCCNGAAAACTTAAGCCTACCTCAAGATATATATTTTGGTGAAATTCTAGAAACCTTTCAGAAATACATTTTAAAGGAAATAAATTAATCGATTTAAACAATCAGACTGAATAATGACAATCGAAATTATCAGATCAAGAAATCAAATCGTTACTCCTCAGGATGGACATTTAGAAGTCTAAAGTAATTGAACATATCACCAAATTATATATCTAGAGGGGATATACTGATATTATTTTTAAGTAATACACAAATTTGTATACTTTCAAATTGTATTATAAATGATTATGTGTATTACTTTCGATTTCCTGAGAAAATCAACCTATTCAGTTTGTTACTTCGACATGGCTTCCAACAAATTTCAATGGATCTGCTCCGATCTAATATTGGATGAAACTAAAAATATGGTCCGTTAAAATGACCTATATATATATATATATATGTCTGTGCGACCTCTAGCATCCGTAATTTTGAAAATAATAAAAACAAATTTGTTTGCACCCATCCATAGATGAGTTCGTATTGGCTGAATTAGAGGGGGGATGTAGAGGTAGACTGAAATATAAAAATAAAATTATTAGATGATTTTAGTTGGGGTTCGGTCAAGATAGAGTCAAATAAATACAAATTTAAAAAAAGTGTATTTTTTTAAAAGGTTACCTGCCAACGTTTTGGCTTACATTGTAATCCATCTTCAGGGCTAACTCTCATGAAGACAAGAGAGGACATCATATCCCTTAGTTCACATTTCCATGACTCTTGGAAACGTTGGCAGATAATATTGAAAAATATAAACTTCTTTTAAATTTATATTTTTTAAAATTTTGGATCGACCTTGACCGAACCCCAACTAAAAATCACTAATATTAATATCTACGGACAAAAAAACTTTCTTTTTGAACATTAAAAGTTAATTTTACCTATAAATATGTGTGCCCAAGATAGGTTAAGAACTCAAAGAGGACTAAACATCCCTCTTTTCAATAAAGAATATACATAAATCAACCGTTGTGAACTCGAAGCAGGGCTAAATTTAGCCTATATACTACTAAATATTCATCCGACCCACACCCACCCACCCACACTCACTCAAATAAATATATTGGTGCTCTATTAGTTCTTGGTGTCTAGTTGGTAAGATTGGAGAAAATATGGAAAATCATCTCGTTGATAAATAACTGCCATTAAAACAATTTGAAAAATACGAAACAAACATTCTTAACAACTTGTAATCCATAATATAGTCTAACATTTATGAAATATCAAATATAACTGTCAAGGTACGTTATAACATAAATTTAATAATATATTATGACAGAGAGATAGGTACTTTAAAGTAGGTGTTAAATTAAATATATCACTCTTCCACAGAAGTCTTTTTAATGGTATGTATTTAATATTTATGAAACCCATTAAAAAAATATATGGGTTATGAACTTCAATAAAATTAATTCAAGTTAAGTGGTACTTCAAAGGAAATAATAACATAGTTAAATTTAACAATAGATTTAAAGTTTATCTCCACATAAGCAATAACAAATTAATTTTGATAAATTGGAGAAACGTCCCATTGTCAACGTTAGTTTATGATCTTTAATTAATCGTAGTTTATTCAATGTTATACATGTGGGATAATTAAATATTTGTTATTATCAAAATAATTGTTATACGGAAGGAGGATTTTAACAAATCTGCTTCAGCATTTTTTTTTGTGTATATGTATTTAAAAATACACACAAACATAAATATTCAGCCTTAATTTACTTTTATACAATGAAAATTTTTAATTACAGTGTAGTGATTTTTTTTAGTGAATACATAAAAGAAAAATTGACTTTCAGGTTTTAATAAAAACTTCAATTTATATGTTATGATATAGCAGTTTGTTTATTTAATTTATATTATTGAGTCACAGAAATTAAAATTTATCTCATAACCTGAATGGAGATATTGAAAAAGCCCTTCCTTCGGGTTTAATATGTGCCAGACCCTAGTGCCCTGTCTGTTCACACAGTCGGAGAGGCGCTGATGTGGACAGACGTGGGGCTTCTCTATCAACAAGTGTCCCAACATATTGCACTATATCCTCATGGTAAAAATGTTCTCTTCATCACCGGGGAAAGTGAAATAAAAATATCTCGAAAGATTTCATACAAGTAAATAAGGAATTATGTAATTCCTCTCTAATGAACATTAGATAATATATTTCATTATAAATATTTAATTTGGTCGTGGTATTTTATCCCACGTAAATTTCAAACAATTAATGAGAGGGAATAGAATATAAAAAACTATCTGTCCCAGCCAGGAATCGAACCTGGATCTCCTGCTATCCGGGCCGGTGTACTTTCCAGTTATACTACCAGGACGCGTTAGTGGTCTTATTCAATTCCCTCTACACTTTTTTTTTATATTCTATTCCCTCTCATTAATTGTTTGAAATTTACGTGGGATAAAATACCACAACCAAATTAAATATTTATAATGAAAAAATTTAATAAAGTAAATGACGAGAAGCGACAAAATGTATGACAATGTCAGCTCCCTCGAGTACAAGACGAAGTTCTCGCCTTTCTCGTGGGTTAGGCTCTTGCTAGTGTAGAGGGAATTGAATAAGCCAACTAACGCGTCCTGGTAGTATAACTGGCAAGTACACTGGCCCGGATAGCAGGAGATCCAGGTTCGATTCCTGGTTGGGACAGATAGTGTTTTATATTCTATTCCCTCTCATTAATTATTAGATAATATAAGTTGTAGGTTGGGTGGCCGTCGGGTATTATGCTTGAGAAATTTGTCAGGGTTCCCGCCAGGATCAGAAAATAAAATAACTATATTGTAAGTAATAAATAACTTGTAAGTCATCTTCAGGGCGATATCACGTCATCAGACATCACGTCTTGAGAGATTCCCGAGGGAGGTTTATGGTCATATCTCAGAGTGCAGAGCTAAACTGAGTAGTTTAGTCTGAGCAGAGTAGAAACGCTCTGCATTCTGGGATGTGACCATAAACCTCCCTCGGGTATCTCTCAAGACATCACTATCGCCCTGAAGATGACTTACAAGTTATTTATTACTTACCTAAGATGAACTTGGCTACGGTTCGTTACCCCGCACTCGTGCCGTGACAGGCCAGTTTCTCCTGACGTGACATTCTATATATAGGAAGCCTTCAACATCCCTTAAATGCAACCATCACTATTAATCATTATTTACCTGTAGTTTTTAGTGATGATAACTTTAAAGTAAAGCATCTTAAAACACTAAACGACAATAATATATCTGAAATTTGCGAAACCAAAAAAAAAATTTTTTTTCTTAATACTTCATTAAAAATAGTTAAATTGTTCGGAATGGAAATTTGAATATTTGATATAGGTGATAATACAAATAGTTTATAATATTGAACTGTAATATGTCCGAAACTATGGTGGATTTTAGATTACTTTCACATTTATTCAATGATTTAATTCAAATTCAAAAATGATTATATTGTCTCTTATGATTCAGAAAATAAGGGAAGAATGGCTTCGCTTTGTTAATTCAATATGAAGTTTGATTAAAATTATTCTAGTCATACTTCAGTTAAATTTTTACTTTGTTTCTACCAGACTTTTTTTTGGCTCCTCTACCATTAAAAGTAACTCTGATTCCATTGAATTTCCAACTTTTTTTTTTTTTATTATGTTAATTTTGTATATACCGTTTCTTCTTCCGGGTTGGACCGTGTCAAATTGCTTACTTCTGACGACCGTCGAAGCCTACGTGAACATATGTTAATTTTGACGAAATCATTAAATTTAATTGCTGTTAACGACTTCAATTTGTTAAAAAAAAAAAAAAAAAAAAAAAAGTTTATGTGACAACAGTTGTATACGGAAGAATTGAGAGGAGAAAGGAATAAAAGAAGTGGAGTCTGTAATGTCTATGATAATGCCTCCTGTAAACAATCGGGGAATCAAACCCTTCGCCGGGAGAGAGAAGCGGCTCCCCCACTCCACCCAGAGATGAAGGACACCTGTAAAAGTTGTGTGTGTGTGTGTGTGGAGACGCCCGGAGGGAGGCACTGTTGCTAGGCCCCCCACAACTTATCGACCGATCCCCCCCCCCCCCACTGTAGCGTACGTCCGTGCGATACCGGGGCCCGAGCGTCGCGTCTTCTTATCGCGCTGGGACTCCTTATCAGAGAGTCCCGGCTTACGGGGTTCCAGCCGCTCCAGAAGTATCTTCCTCCGAACTAGTGGGGAGAAGTGTGCTCTATTGTCCCCTCAGACAGTGTCAGTAGTGTCTTGGACTGCTGTGTAGTACGCCTCGGATACAACTTATGGCATTTCCAGGTGCAAATAGTATTCGGACTGATACGCTCAGAGTACTTACTATCTAGAGATTTTTTCAGGGCATTGCCTCATACGTCTCAATCGAAGAGCATCCTTCCAGGACAAATATCCTTCGCCCAACTCTACTTCGAGAAAACAATCTTCTGTAGTTGTTTGTTGTTAGGGTTCATTTAAGATTAATAAAAAAAAATATTAAACACATGTTCAGATGGAGTTTTTTTTACCGTAGATATTATTATTATTAGATGATTTTAGTTGGGGTTCGGTCAAGGTAATCCAAAAAAAATAATACAAATTTAAAAAAAAAAGTATTTTTTAAAAAGATTATCTGCCAACAATTGCCATACATTGTAAGCCGAAACATTGGCAGATAATCTTTTTAAAAATACACTTTTTTTAATTTGTATTTTTTTCTTTTTTTTTTTGGATCTACCTTGACCGAACCCCAACTAAAATCATCAAATATTAAACACAAGTGTATTTTATTATCGGCCGACGTTTCGACTTACAAGACATCTCCAGGGCTATCATGAAGGCGAGAGGGGACGTCTTGCCACTTGGAATAAATTGATAATGTCGGCAGAAAATAAGAAATACACATTTTTTAAATTATATTTTTTGACCGAACCCCAATAATAAACATCCACTAATAATCTCTACGGTCAAATACTCTCCATTTGAATTTATACCAATCTTCTGTGTTTCCTATATTAATCACGTCAGAGTAATCCCAAATGCTCTAGTTTTTTTGTTGATGTGAATAGCCTGATTGTCTTGAGAGAAGTTTCCTTAAGTGTGTCTCCAGGACTTATTTAAGTGTGCGCGTAGCCTATTTAAAGCTATGTTTAAGATCCTAACTCTCTTCTTTCCCCCATTTCGACGTTGATGTTGAAGTCTATTGATTAACATAGCAAAATAACTTGAAATACAAGTTTAGCTTCTCTTTTATCAAAAACGCGGGGCATTATAACCCTCCTATCTACAAAGTTCTGTATTTTTGCGTTTATTATTTTCAGAACAATATATATATATANCCCTCTTCAACTAAACTTATGCACACACACACACACACACACAAATGAAGCACTCGCGGCTTCGATAGAGAGTGCAGTGAACACACAAAAAAAAATATCAAGGATTAAAATTTTCGGGAATCTCTCGCTCTTCGTCTGTGAAGGGAGACTGTCAGTTTATTTTTATTTTTATTTTTTTAGGAGCAATGTAGATTTGTGTTACACACCAGTACCATCAGTAATGACTTGATTTCTTTGGTGAAAACCTTCTAAAGTTTTTTTTGAACCCAGGTCCATTAAGATGAGTCTCGATTTGGTCTAGTTTTTGAAGTATTCATCAGAAGTCGCTGAATAATCTTTAGTGTAGGAGTTACAATCTGTATGCACATACCTCGCGATGATACGCAGCGCGAGAACTCTCTTTGCCAGGACAATTGACTCCTGCTAACAGTCTCCTTAGCGCTGAGGGTCCTCACCCACTCTTCTACTAGGTACAAGAGCACGAGAGCAAGGGTGTAGCCCAATTTCATGTCTGAGTGCTCTACTCCAAGGACCAGGGAGACTTGTTGCGAGACCAATAAGATCTGTTTTCCTTAAATATTAATGGTAAGAGAGAGGGGTAGAAGAAGGAGATGTGCTATCTTCCCGTTTGGGGGAAATGTACCTCCCTGGGGGGACATTGCCATGTGTGTAATGCTTAAACCTCCCTTATTGTTTAGTTTTATTGCATTTTTTAGTTCATCCCCTCTTTTGATCCTTCATCTACTTGAATTATTCATACATAAGGAGGCGATTGTAATATTTCAAGGGAAGAACACTCAAAAATATTAGTGCCATTTGTTATAAATTTATTCATATTTTTAAGAGCATTTTTAATAAATCACAATATGAGGATTAAAATAACTTTTCCGTAGAATTTTATTTTATTACAGGCCTAATTCGCATTTGTCATTTTTTCAAGAACCAGTATAATTTAATCTATTTTTATTTTAGTGTTAGCCTCCCATTCAGCCACTTATTGTCATTGAGGGAGGGGCTATCTACAGATTACCATCCCATTTTAAACATTCATGGATCAGGATAAGCCTTTACTAATAAATAATTCAATCTATGAGCACTGAAGATTGGACTTGGGCTCCAGAGTCTTGCATATTAGCCACTAGGCTCCAATGTAAGAATTATTTTTATTTTAATTTAATTATACAATCTACAGGGAAAATACTTCAAAACAACAACATAGGTCCACTTTTAACTAAACTTTTTATAATTTAAAATATTTCTCGACTATTAGGGAAAATTATTCATACGCTTAAAAGCATTTTCTTTTTCACGTAATCTATTTATTTTATTTTTAATTCATAAACTCCAATTGGTCTGTCCCAGAAAAAATGTATTGATTTTTTTTTGGTTATTTCCAAATGACATTAACTCACTATAGCTATGAGCTCCTGAGAATTATCATGTATGATGTAAAAGTTATAGCTTAATAATTAACTATATCAGGAAAATATTTTTTTATTTAATCTTGATATTGAAACCCATAATCTGTTTAAATAGAATTTACAAAAGTTATTTTAAAGGTTAAAGTTTCATGGTTGGTGGTTAGTTGGCCGTCGAGTATTATGCTAGAGAAATTTGTGAGGGTTTTGCCCAGGATTAGATAAATAAAATACTAAATAAAATAAAATAAAATTAATTATGGCCAACGCTTTAACTTAGCTTGGCCAACTTAATATCTCAGGTTGCAGAACAAAAATAATTTTGAAAAATTTTATTTTTCTAATCCTGGCCGAAACCCTGACTAATTTCACCAGTTAAAATTTCATATATAAACCGGAGAAAAATAAAATAAAAAAGTTTCTAATAGTTCTTTAGATGGAAAGTGAACAACTAAGAATTTCATTAAAGGTAACTTAATCTCTTAGAATTGAACTCAAGTCATGTGGCACAGAAGTCTCACTCCGTAACGACTAGGCTACTCTTGTCGTTCATTTTATTTTATCAGAATTGTTTGAATTTCATTCGCTTGTAGACTAAGTAAAACGACTCGAAAGCTTCTCAGCTTTAAGTAAGATATAGATAAGAGTTGTTAATTGTTGTTAGAAGGTGAGTAGGGCAAGGGGAGGGCATGGGTAAGGGTGTCAGCCAGCCCTCGAAATTCTCTCTCGTCTTCCTTACTTGATTACTGTTCGGGAATCAAATAAGTATTAGTCTGTTCAGAGCCAGGGAACTGGGAAGTCAGGTTTTAGTAGGGACTTATCGCAGCATTTGATGGTATTGGATTGGTGAAAGGGTAGACCCTATGGTCGTTCGAAGATGAGGGTTGTTTTCCTTATAGATTAGGATCCTGAGAAGAGAATGTGTGACTAGTGAAGACATGCGTTTTCAGAAGGGGCCGATTGCTACTATCTTGCGGGAGACATGTCCGACAGCTCCTCAGATGTAATAATAAACTGGGTAAAGGTTTCATATCATACTGTGGAGGTCAGAGGATATGTAAGTCTTACCTTGTCCGTGGGAAGAATGGCGATCAAGGGAAGAATGTAGCTGATTAGCCTCTGGAACTGAACTTGATTTTTACTACTTCGACTTCTCTGTAAAGATTGGAGTCCGGCGACAGGGATTGGGCATGTGAATTAGGATGAAATTGGAGTTCACTATGCAATAGCTGGAAGCTGGTAAAGATGAGATCTTGTACGAAATGAATATTAAAGTGGTGATGACGGTGAACTTTTTTATTTCGTTCTTTTTTAACAATAAACACTCTTACAGCTCAAACTATGAATTCAGGATTTTACGCTATATAGATATTTTTATTGATTTAATGAAATTCGCGCAGATTTCCTTACACTACATCTAAATTTATTTTAAATATTTGTTAATAATGATAAATGGCACGAAAGAAACTGCTAAAAAGAGAAAATGAATGAATCAGAGTTTCGGTTCGAAATAAATTTTGAGATTTATTTTAGCGACACATATCGTCTGGTATGTTATCATAGTATTTACCAAATATATTTCTATAAATAAATCAAATAAGTAATTAAATTTCTGTAAGGTCTTATTCCATAAAATAAGTTTTAAATCCATTTAATTTAGCATAAACTAATTTAATTTTCTAATTAAATTACTTCTTACTTACTTAAAATAAATTATACGGCCGCTCATTATGGAATTAAGACGATTTATTCTCCCTTAATTTTCAAAGAAGACGATTTATTCTATAGTTAATTTTCCCGAATAATTTTCTTGTTAATAGCTCCATATTTGGGCATTTGATTTTTCTTGTTAACGAACCCACATTTATACGGGTAGTTTTAAATGTAATGTCTCCACATTCGCAAGTCATAGTAAGTGCCATTTAAAAAAAAAAAAAAAAATGCTCATTTTGTCTCTTAGAGCGTGTAAATGAAATTCAGTGGTTCAGGGCCAACTCCCATTCGTCATTGTGCTATATTGTGCCGTTGATAAACTGTTGAGGATAAGTCTTAAGTCTTTTGTTCAGCATCAAACAATAGTTTGCCGAGTTCAACCATTTGCCTGCTACATCGAAACTGTCAGAAAAGCACACTTGACGAGCCAACTAAACACCCATCCTATTCAACTAGTTTTTCCACATCGAAAACGCCTGTTTTTGTTATTTTTAGTTTCCTTTTTATATCACTAGAGTGTTAACTAAAACATACTTACAATTATATAAATATAAATATCATATGTATATTTATTTCTCAATAATTCTCATATTTACAAGATTAGGGCTGAAAAATAACAGTAACTATATTCAAACAATGTGTTAAGAAAACGACCCTAATAGCTTCCCCCCCCATTTTGCTGAAATTTTTTTTTTTAGAGTTTTGAATTTTTCTGAAATAAAAACTAAATCATCTGATAAAAAGTTTTATCGAATACATTTGAGCCGGTTTGCTACACGATATTTTCTTATTGATTATTTTTACAGGACTTTTTTTGAGACACAAATATTATTAAGAAGTTCATCGTGAAAATATGCTTATACTTCGTTGAAAAAGTAGTTGTAATTGATATTTTACTCATGTTAAAGCATGCTTCATAGCATCTGATCAACTTGTCCGACCAAGTTTATTATCAGTGTTACAAGATAGATTATAAGTGTATGGTCTTATTAAATATTAAATGTTAACATAGGGCAATTTGTTTACAAAGTAATACCAAATAAACTGTAGAAAATGTAAATTTAAATTTTGGTATCGTATATATTTTTAGATATACATTTTTTTGACGGATATTTATTTTTAGATATACAATAATTTCCAGCATTTAAAAGAGAGAAAAAATCTAGACTTTTGTCATACTCTGTGCTCTGGGGGGATAAGTATCTGAGTAAAGCTGAGTTTTTGAATCAGGTATTCTTCCTCACTACTCAATAAGCCCTCAAAATTTCACCCCGTCCCGATACGTCGTTTGGTTAAAGTTTTGTTGATAGTCTAAGCTGACACGGATAGATAAGATCACTCATGGCGTCCTATATATACACTAACGGGACATTTCAAAGAATTTTCATGAAAATCGCGCTAACCGAATATTCATGACACCTAGATTTATTTTAAGTAACTAGCTAATAACGAAACACGAATAAGAATCGTTCGGAGAGATTACGTTTAAAATTCGAAATTTATCTTGGTTTTATGGATCGACTTGTTTACATTCTTAGTATTTATTAAATAAATCATTGTACTTGTAAATCAGTGTAATCACTGTGAATTCGAATTTATTTGTGCAACACCTTAAGATACAGACGCACTCACTCTCACAGACATCATAATACAAGGTCCAGAAGTTATTTATTTCTACTTTACGCCTTAAAATTTTTATACGAGATAGATATTGACTATACTAATTTTGTTATTCATAAATTATTGCGGTAGGATACTCTTCAAGGGATGTCTACCAAAAACTCGTCTAATTTGGATTCGGTCTTGGTGTAATTGAAGAAATAAAAACTAATTTGTAAAACAAAAATGATTTTATTATTGCTAACGTTTCAGTTTAAATTTCAGGCCTTCTTCAGGGCAATGGGTATGATGGAGGGTGACCTATATTATTGACAGTGATAAGAATACTCTTTAAGGTAAAACACCCACAAATTCGTGTACATATGCTATCTCCTCACTGGGTGATATACTTTGTAGCATATTTTGTAGGATTAGTGGCGAGATTGGTCATTTTGAGAGTCCTCTACTTGGGCGGAATCTCAACTCGAATTTCTCCTTCGTAAAGACAGATTACTGCAAAACAGCCCTCCCCCCCCCTCCACCCCTATCCTCCGAGAGATATCCTCCACAATTTCATTGACATACACAATCAAAAAGACGAGATAAACTCTTGCAGTCTTGCTACTGACAATAAAAACGAACATCATACCTTATCAAGTCCCATCTCATTCCGCCCTCCCATCGCAGCCATCATGACCTCCCAGCTTGCTGCCCGACTCTCTTCTGACCATCTTCTTTTTATCTGTTACACTTCGATAGGTCCTTATCAGTTCTCGAGGGGATGAAACTTTACTACTAAAGAAAGGAAAAGACAGTAAATGAATTCGTCTCTTTCTACTGATAAGCTCAAGTTTAGGATTATTTAATTGTTTATTCTTCTCATTTATTTTCAGGGAATTAAGGAAACTAATTTGTTAGATAAAATATTTAAATAAGTCCTATCTTTTACAATATTAGTAATACAATTTTATAAGTTCGTTGATTTTAAAGTAACCGTATATGTAAATAAACAGATTATCATTTTTTTTATTTTTTAAAACTTTTGTCTTAGCTCTACATAAATTTTACTTGTTTATTTATAGGTAGAGTTGTATCTTAGTATTTTTAGATAGTTATTTCCGAACATAAATTAACCATTTTAGGCGTATTTATCCGCAGGTTTTTGAGATTTAAATTTTTTTTAAAACCCAAAAAAAATCTACGTAAAGTCGGAAAATTTTTTTCTTTCTCCTTATGTAGACCAGATTGAGGAGTTCTCTTTTTACGCTCATTGCTCTCTCCGTCTTGTAAATAGATATAATTATATATTATATCTATTTATATAGATATAATTTGTAATTTAATCTTATTCATTTTAATCTGAAACTTGGGGAATCCGCTCATATTGCACCATGAGTAATATTAGCAATTTCGTATTTTTTCAAGGTCTTCTTTTTAGGTATTTCAATAATAATGAAAAAACCCTAAAATATGACCGCTATGATAAAACAATAACAAGTATGTGAACTAGACCCTTAACAGACAAATAATACAGACACCCACACACACACCAACCGTACTCTATTTTTGAAACATGGTAAGATACTCGTAGTTGAAGATTTTGTGAAATTTCTTCTGATATACGAAATATCGGGACATCTTCATTTTCCGCAATATTCAATAAATTCGCTGAAGCAGTTGTCCTTGTAAAATGATACTTGTAGTTCACGAGTCGAATCTTTCGTAGTCACAACTAAAACATAATTGTTCGATTTTAAATAATGATATTAATTGTGGTATATAATCCCTATGTATGAAACCTATAATGCCTTCAATATCGTTTTATGGCATTTATAGTATATAGTGGTTTTTCAGTAGTAACTTAAAACTTAAAAAATTCATCTAAATTTTTTACAAACGTATCAGAAAATTTTATCTTATTCGTTTGGGTTAGTTAAAATATTAAAACGTTTAAAAAATTGTAAACGATCAGTAATTGAATTATATCAAGGATATTAAAATGTACAGGTAGTTAAAAAAAATCAATAACAAAATTTGATTGATATTATCAAGAATTTATACACAATTAAACTAATATATATCTATACTTTTTTAAATTTTATTATTTCTAAAAATAATATGTAATTTTAGCTAAATTACGAAGAATTCATACAAGAATTTATTTTATGTTTCACCTGTGAGAAAAAACAACGCTGTGTATTGTAAATAGAGATTTAGGAATTCTGCCATTGGGCAGCTTCTCCATCAAGTGAAGTACACTCCAATTTCATTCTTATTTTTTATTTATTGAGATATGTATGTATATATATATATA
>KZ807115.1:564418-591174 GCA_000696205.2 Oncopeltus fasciatus
TTTAAATATTAATTAAATTAAATAAATATTTTTTAAATTCAAATATATGTCTTCATTGGCCAAAAACAAGCTGGGATTTTCATCCTATTGGATATAATTCTCCTTTAAAGTCGTTATTTAATGGTGACAACGCATTTATAATAGAGTATTGAAAGCTAATCTAGCAACCTTTTATGAGAATATATTTTCCTTTAGTGATTTTAGTAAATAGGTAAATGGACTTTCGTTCTAATTTTGAACGATTCTAAGGAATGAAATTATTTTTGTTATCTCTTGTCCCACCAGCTTGAAAATCTGATGAAAAGTAATTTTCTCTTAATACTAATATGCTTTACAAAGTTTTTGCGAAATCATTCTATTATTTAGGAAAACTAATATTGAAACAGCTGTTTTGGTAAATGGATTCTATAAATGGGCTTCTACTCTGGTTAAGTGGACCATTTTCTCTTCTGTATTAGCATAAAACCAACATTGTCTTTGGAATTAACATTCTATGTCTTTCGGAATAAATATATATTTATTTTTTCACATGTGTACATTATACGATATCGCTAATATTGTCCACTTTGGTCTATTGATGTCATATTAAAGACATAAAAACTAATGACATCAACAACCCAATAAAATGTCGCAATATTTGATTTAGTTTTCTGTCTGCCGATAATTATGCGGGAAAATCAGAGATTAACGAGCATCTAATCCCCACCCTTGGTTTTTTTTATTACTATTAGTCTGCACAAGGAGATTAATTTTGTTGTTCTATTGTACACGCATTTTTGCTTTGTTAAATTCGGGAATGATATGAAGTCTTTACAAAGTAACAAATTTGGCACGGTGTGGAAGGACAGATTAAAAGAGCCTCCATTTAAAAAAATTTTACAACATCCTTAATAATTTGTGACTGTTTTATGTATATTTTTACTATCTAAAATAGGAGTCGAGCCATATAAAATTTATCAGAATGCATTATATAAATTGCTTTCGTACTACCGGCACGCACAAATAAAATATGAACATAGTTATTTTCTTAATTATACCGTAATAAATTCGCTTATTTACCATTTACGTAAATTTTACGTGAATCCTATAGTCCTGTTTGAAGATCGTTTATTATTATTCACAAAGGATACTCAAATCAAAGGTGGGTGAAATAAATGAGAAATGGTTACAAATCTCCACAGTTCACATATTTATTTTAAATGCAGAACATTTTTAATCTTCAGTGCTCTTAGTTGGTCAAGGTGAACTCTCTCTGACATCTAGAATTTAGCCAGAGGGAGAGAGAGAGAGAGAGAGAGAGAGAGATTTTGTCTTTTATTTAAAAGTAATTAGCGCTGAACCATGACAGGGTTTTTGAAAATTGTATGGCCTCTAGTAAAATAGGAAAGTGAAAATTAATTTCGGAAGAAAAGATTAATAGTCAGTAGATGATGCATTAAATGAACTTTAAGACGAACCGTTAATTACTTTAATTATTTAAGATTATATACATTTGCTTAATTTTTTTTTCCATTCTCTACTTCCAAGCCAAAGCTTAGAATGTGAATGCAGACAAATAAGGAGGTTCAGAAGATAGTTTAGATTTTTCGAATCGTAAGACTTCAGATGACATATATTTAGCTTGGAATTAATCCCTATTAATTAATCTCTTTGAAGTAACCCTCCACTAATTAAATATTCATACTCAATTTAGAATTAGGAGGTAGAGAATTCGGTCCAAAGGATTCGTGTGTATCTTCCAATCCTTCCTCTGGCTGGTTCGTGAACTCTCAAGACACCTTTGATCAAGATCAAGCTGTTCTCTATGAATTAAAGCTTGACTATTGCCTTATGGGTTAATAGTGTGGTTTCTCTAAATTTAAAAGCTTAGATGAAGACTGCTGGAGAAATTATTCAGGGTTTCGGCTAGGATCTGAAAAATGAAACACTTCAAAATTATGGGTAATTATTTCATTATTGCTAATGTTTCGACTTAACTTGTAAGTCATCATTAAGGCGATAATGATGTCCGGAGAGTTTGCCGAAGAAGATTTATGGTCACATCTCAGAGTCCAGAACTACACTTAATTTCAACTTTTTTTTAGATGAACCATTTTTTAAAAATATTAACTTTTTTTTTAGATGAAGATAAAAAAATTTGTTAGTGACTTTTTCTTGTTTTGATTATGCCGTTCCCCAATGTGAAATTTATGGGATTGGATACTATTAATATTATTTAGGGGCTACTATTAAATTATCGGATTTTTATTAGTTTTTCAGACTTTTAAAGGAATATAAGGGTTATAAAAATTCTGTATAACCATTGGATGAGTTCAATAATTAATAAAATTGGCCGTGGGGAAGGGGAATTAAAGAGGAAAACCAAAATATTCAGCTTATAAAAATTCAATTTCAGGTAGGGTCATTTTTCTGTTTAGCTAGATATAAATTAATGACAGTAGTTTTCTTATTTTCCCTCAGTTTGATGTGTGTTTTTATTAAGAGATTCAAGTCGTAGAGCGTTTTCTAATAAAATTGCTTTCTTCGCAAAATAGTCTCCAAAGATTTAAGTTTCACTAATCTTATTTTATCTATCCATGGAAGCATGGAAGTTATTTTCTTATTCGTTCGAAACTAATTTATCTTTGAAGAGATTTTCAGAAAAGGTTTTATTGATCGAGTTCCAGTATATAAGGGGCTTAGGCAGGTGAGGATCTCTATAGAATTGTGTTTGTAAGAGACAGTTTTTGAAAGAGGTATCTGTTAAACATGGGAATCGGTTCCTTGAACAATTCTTTTAGAGGAATTTTCGGTTGAAATAGCCGTCAATAAAAGTGCAATTTAGCAAAGAACGACCCAATTACTTTTCCAAACTTTAATAAAGAAGTGAAAGTTAGAAGTGTTGGTGAGAGTTATGAAGAAGCAAATTTTAACTAATGTGTTTAGCAATGAAAAGGATGATTTTGCTTTTTGAAGGATGAGAGTTATGAAGAAGCAAATTTTAACTAATGTGTTTATCTATGAAAAGATAGACTCAATTTTCGATTGATTGGATATATAAATAAAAAGCAATATACATTTTTAATATAATATTCTTCACAATCCTCCCCGGCGACTAAAACGGAGATGGCCTCGCGACCTCCTGGGCCTTAATGCCTAAACCTATTGGAAGTGGGGTCGATGAGCCCCTTCTCCCTGCACAGTGATGACCATTTATTTGTTTTATTGTTTATTTTATTTTTATATATTTTTTACCTCCCGTAAAACTAATTAGGATCAATCAGAATTTTAAAGAAACGCGAAATAGGGTTAACTCCTATTTCTCAGACAATTTTATGAAGGGCGGGACTCGAACCCGCAGCTCCTTTGAAGTCCAAATAATGCCCTTAGGCTAAGCTCTCCGGCTTCAGTAGAGTNTATATAATATCAAGGATTTGGTTTAGAGGTATGCTTTGCTGAGAAAATTTGGGGGATGTAGTTGTGTTTTCGGTTTGAGAAGAGAAGGTTTCCCTAAGGGAAATCAGCTATTCATATTACGCGGCTTTTGAAAATTTCTTCAGGTCTTCACCTATCAAAGATTGTTGATGACAAAAATATGGCCTGTTTGATGTATATAATAGGCTCAGGAGAAAAAGAGGTATTTAAAAGAACACCAGAATTTAAAGTCTTATTATCCCTGTTATATATATCGGCTAGAAATAGGGCCAAGGAGGCAGTGAAAACAGCAAAAAAAGTCTTGGATGGAGTTTGGAAAGAAATTAGAAATGACCACCACATCAAGAACGCCAGGATAGCTCATGAGATCCGTTCAGGTCACGCAATCCCGTCGTTGCGTGTTCAAATCACGCCCAGGCAAGCTTTTTTCGATACATAAAAGCTTATGCTGAGCCTTGGGTGTTTAGAATGGGATGGCAACCTGTAGATAGTCCCATCCTATCCAATCCTAAGGGGTTGAAAGGGAGGCTAAAACTTATGAAATAAGTCTATCAATGTCTACCTTTTCGGCCTCTCAGCGTCGCACAATTCCCTCTAGTATGCGTCTCACAGCACCAGTTTTTTTTCTAAGAAAGGCAAGCCCAAAATTTTGTTTAGTATTTCAAAGAAACGTTCACTCCTTATTCAGATCTTGATATTTTTTTTACAAATAACTGCCTATTGAGGCTGTAAACCCTTCTGAGATTAGGTATATATCTAAACGTCTGCACAAAGCACCCGACTATGAATTAATCACCAGGCTAATACTCCGAAATATTCCCAGAATAGCAATTGTTTTTCTGATCCAACAGTACAGAACATTTGTGTCCATCGAGCAACTCATTTTCTACTCCCTTGGAAAAAGTTTCCGAAACCATGATGTTCCCAAAACCTGGTAAAACAGTCCATTATGCATCGTCCTACTGCCCAATAAGTTCCCTTCTTTAATTGTCCAAGATCTTCGAAATATAAAGTTCCTTTAACTGAAAAAAGTTCCATATATTGCTTAAAAGTCCTCCCTAATCATCAGTTTGGCTTCTGATCACAGCACTATACTGACAATCAGGCATATATTATGCGTTTTTTATTTTTTTCTCTTTTTCTCTTGAACGAAACGAATGCTGTTCATGTGCATTCTTAGGCGCCACTCAAGCATTTTACAGAGGATGGCATAATGGTTCATTCTGAAAGCTCAAATCCAAATTCCAAAGCACCCTTTACCTACTATGAAAGTCTTACCTTTCTGTCCGTTTCTTTAGGGTCCTGCAGAATCAGATTACTACGATCACTTCCCTGTGAAAGCGGGTGTTCCACTGGACAGTGTGCTTGGACCTATCCTTTTCATCCTTTACATACATATCCACACCCATTTAAATACCTTCCTGGCCCTGATTGATGAATGACAAAGCGATTCTCTCCCCCCATCCTGATCATAGAACTGCTTCCTTTACCACCTTGCACCTTGACACAGTTGAGTAATGGTGAAGCAAGTGGAAATTCGAAATAAATGAGTCCAAAAGTAGGGAAAGTCGTCTCCTTATTATGTAACGTTTAATAGAATTGTCTTATTTAAACAGAAGCAAAATATAAAACTTAAAAGACAAGAACTCAACAGATGCTACGTACAGACGCCAGTACACAGTAGAAAATTGACTCTACAAGACCGTAATATATGAGCACTTACGGTGCAGAACTCTAGGATGCCGTTAAGTGTTGCAATATCTAAAGTATACAATCCTTTCAATCCGATATTCTAAGAATAATAGAAAATGCTACATATTATGTCTCCAAATATACCCTTCATAAAGATTTTAATATCTTGTACGTCCAAGACCGCATGGGTTCGCATAAGGAACCGATTGGGTATCTTCCGCAATAAATACCCATTTCACCCTAATATGCCCAATGCCATATGCCCAACCCTATCGTTGGACTCCTATCTTTACAAAAGAAAGATTGCTACAAGTCTTCCTGGGCCTTAATGTCTATCATTTCTGTGATCTTTATTGATTTATTTTTTTCTATTTTCATATGTTATTTTTTTATTTACATCAAATTACAAAATGTTTTTTTTCTTAAAGTAAATTTTCATTCAAATAGATGTTTTGAGTAATTATTATTCTTTTGAAGTAATAATATTTATTTAGTAGTATTAATAATGTNTTTTAGTTAGGGTTCGGTCGAGGTAGATCCAAAAAAACACAAATTAAAAAAAAATGTATTTTTTTAATGAAGGATTATCTGCCGACGTTTCGGCTTACATTGTAAGCCATCTTCAGGGCTATCATGAAGATGAGAGAGGACGTCCTGTCCCTAAGTTCACATTTCCATGACTGGGATAATGGATTAGGCTACACCATACTAGGCTTGTAACCAGCCTTTTATGATGTTGTGCATGATCTAAAATGATCTCATCAGTTTTATGAGTAAATGGTTCCTTATTGTTTTGATTATATTTTATTATTTGAAACAAATAAGCAACAGTTGACTTAAAACTTTACTATTTACAAATTAAACAAGGTATTAATAAAAGAGGATTTTATTAAATACCTGACAGTATGGCGTAGAAATGGAGCAAAAACTGTGGTTTGTTCAGTTTAAATGTTCTTCTTCCAGTGAATCCTAAAACAACATTCACTTGGAGGTCATACTACCCTCTTTCTTTGCTTGTGTTTTATAAACAACATTTTTTTTAATTATTTTAATCATGTGGAAGGCCATTATAAATTAATCAAAGTCAAATGTGAAGTAAATTTTCTTTCAATATCACAACTTTAATGTCTGTCGACATGTCAATACATTTAAAATACATATATAATTTCATTAACTTGAGCTAGTTATTTCTAAAACTTTCAAGAGGAATTTATTTCTGAATCAATTTAAACTTAAGTTAGAACCTGTTGGTTCAGATATAAATCGTCAAGTGTATCTAACGAGAGGGTCTAAACATTATTCTATTCTTTTTTTAAAAATTTCTATTGGGTTTTTAATTTTCTTCAATTCAGATATTTACACTCATAGTTGTTCAGAATTTTCTCTAAATGTATCAAGCCAAAAAAATATGTCTCATATGTTAGAGCCAAAAGAGGCTTCGGCTTCAATATCAAATAAATTATTTTCATTTTCAGTCATGTTGAAGTTGATATAGATTTCAGAAGCACCTTTACCTTTCGCACTTTATAAGAAACTAGTAACTTTTTTGACACAACCAATGCATATAGTTTACGAAGATGAGGAACTGAGAAGGAAAGAGAAATAGGACGCCTGAGGAATAGTGTGTATGCCTGTGTTATAGAGAGAGAGAGAGAGAAAGAGTGTGTGAGAGAGAGTGAGAGAGAGAGAGAGAGAGTGAGAGAGAGAGAGTTTGGAGGGAGAAGGAAGGGAGGAATAAGACGCTAACTCACTAGACAAATAGTTTAAGCAAACTCAAGCCCTGGCAGGTGGGGGGGACGAAGGGCTCAGACGGGGACAACCAATCCTCCTTAAAGGGAATTAGCCCGTGTTTACCCTCTAAGGGCAAAGGGAATTTTATACCTCCGTATTTTTAGCCCACCTATAAATCCGCTAGAATCCTTTCCTAACTAAATATGTATCTCGTTGGCGATATCTGCCCCCCTGATGAATATGGCAGTCCTGTATTTCTTTAATGTTTCAACAAGAGAACCTTTTAGAGGGGAATTCATTACTATTCATGATATTAATGCAAAAATTAGTCTGGCATAAAGATTCAAATTACTCTGAGCACCCACTTTAATTAAGGAAGAATAACTGAATATTCCACTAAGTAAGCTGGCTAGAGACTTAGGATTCCCTCTGCCTCATCTACCTTTCTCCATTTCTGAAAACAAAAAAAAAATAGGATGAAAAAATTTTGAAACTTTTTCATACCATAGTAAAGTGCATACGTACGTATGTACATCAGAGGATGGGCTCATTTCATGTTTATATATATATATACTATNCCAAACTTTAATAAAGAAGTGAAAGTTAGAAGTGTTGGTGAGAGTTATGAAGAAGCAAATTTTAACTAATGTGTTTAGCAATGAAAAGGATGATTTTGCTTTTTGAAGGATGAGAGTTATGAAGAAGCAAATTTTAACTAATGTGTTTATCTATGAAAAGATAGACTCAATTTTCGATTGATTGGATATATAAATAAAAAGCAATATACATTTTTAATATAATATTCTTCACAATCCTCCCCGGCGACTAAAACGGAGATGGCCTCGCGACCTCCTGGGCCTTAATGCCTAAACCTATTGGAAGTGGGGTCGATGAGCCCCTTCTCCCTGCACAGTGATGACCATTTATTTGTTTTATTTTACAGTAAAATTTAAATTTAAAATAATATAACCTAATTCGTTATTTGAGTTTATTTTAGCAATCTGTTCTATGAGTTCATTAATGGATAAATCGGTCATGAGGGTGTGCATACTTAGAGAGAAACCAAAATTTGAAACCTTAAAATTGTCTTTATTATTGAACCAAAATATTTGGTATTACATTGATCAAAAGCAGTTTAGGGCCTAAAAAGTCTTAATTAAGACTTTAAAGTCTTATATATCTTATATGCTGTAAGGAAGTAACAAACCTTTTTACGGGGCGGGGCGTCAGGGTAGCTCATGGGATCCGATTTTTTCTCGCAACCCTGAAGCTGCGGATTTTCTATAGAAATACTTAACCTGAGCCATGGAAGCTAAGAATGGGGTGGCAACCTGTAGATAGCCCCTCCCTCCTTGACCCTCTGTGGTTAGAAAGAACACATAAAATACAAACATAAAAAAAAAAAGTCCTCATACGGATCCTAACTTTGGAATCACCAAAAATGATAGGGTTGATAAGCTGGTTTTGAAAAATATATTACATGCAAGATATCCAAAATGACTATCTTAAGCTAAACTGATAGAAACAAGTAGCAATACTTGTTATTATCTTCAAGGTATTATTATGTTTTAATATTTTTTCTTAAAGATTAATGTATTAATCTCGAAGGTTAATTTAGCAACGATTCCCCTATGCGATTGCTTTGAAGAATAACTGGCGTCTAACCATATCCTTTACTCTTCACAAATTACGCCTGAACCAGTGATGGAGAGGTTCTGCGGATATTTGGAGTCTCTTTGTTTGAAACCTTTATGTATTTACCAAATTCCAGTTAATACCTAATATTTAGACGAAGTAGACGAACTCTTTCACAAATCTCAAATTTTTCTTTAATTAAAATAGGATTTTGAATCTCACATCGCACATAAAGAAAATACAATGGTTTCTCATAAAATTAACAAAAGAGGCCTCGGACACTGATCTTTACCAACTAATCTAAGATGATTTTAGTTAGGGTTCGGTCGAGGTAGATCCAAAAAAACACAAATTAAAAAAAAATGTATTTTTTTAATGAAGGATTATCTGCCGACGTTTCGGCTTACATTGTAAGCCATCTTCAGGGCTATCATGAAGATGAGAGAGGACGTCCTGTCCCTAAGTTCACATTTCCATGACTGGGATAATGGATTAGGCTACACCATACTAGGCTTGTAACCAGCCTTTTATGATGTTACTCTTTGAGAAAATGTCCTCGTCTCTTCGACACTGTCTCCGCTGTTTGTGAAGCGTTGATCGCCACCCTCCGAGGAAGGATTGGGGGAACACCTCTGGGAAAAGGATGCCCTCGGAAAGAGGGAAATTTAAATTAAATTAGAGATTCCATTTAACTAATTGCAGGGCGCTATTTCAAGAGTCAGAGATCTGGGAGAAGACTTTTCAAATTAGGGTGGAGCAGAGGGGGGGGGAAAAATGCTCCCCCTTCTTCTGCTTTCCTTATAAATAAGCTTGTTTACGTTCGTTTGAACTGTACCTAATTACTTAGCTAATTAAGCAAGTTATAAATAACAATTCACTTAACGACCTTGTAATGGATGGGCAATTTGGTGTGCAAGAACTTTCCTTGCATCGCAAGGGAGAAATAGCCACGGGCTCAACGGAATGGAAAGAAATGTTAACCATTAACCATGAATTGCCTTACTTTAGATGTCGGAATACATATTTTTTTGGGTAAATTAAACTATATATATGTATCTTATTTTTCTAACAATATACACTGTAATTCTTTGGCATTTATGCACATTATAAATATAAACCATATGATATCGTCATCAGTTCCACAATTAGATAAATCTATTCGTTCCATTTATATATGCTTTTTTTGTATACCAAAAATAAAATAATTTGATGAAGTTGCAGCGGTTGAACAGTCGTACGATCCACTGGAGTCCATTAATGTTTTTTTCTATCTGGCAATTTTATTCATTGAGAAAACACGGCTTTGATATATATATATATACTGTTCAGAGTTTGGGGAATTGGTTCATTTATTGCTAGGTTTCCTGAGACCCAATGGCCAATACTACGTCCATCTCCATCTAATCTCATTTTTTTGGTGAATCATGTTCAAAGAGTGTGTTGCATTTTTGTATACTTTAATTAAGGATTCTAACACTTGTGACCTAATGGTAACTCCAATAAGAGTGACTTGTATTTTAAATTGTTAGTTTACGGGAAAAACCCCTATATGAAAAGTCAATTTTTTTTTATTGTTGGGGTTCGGTTAAGGTCTAAAAAAATACAATTTAAAAGAACGTGTATTTTTTAATTTACTGCCAACATTCCGGCTTAGATCATCAGGGCTATCATGAAGATGGCTTACAATGTAAGCTGAAACTTCTGCTGATAATTAAAAAATTACACATTTTTTAAATTGTATTTTTTTAATCTACCTTCACCGAACCCCAACAAAAAAAAACCACAAGTAATCTCTAAAAATACAATAATCTTTACAGTGGTTTATATTTATAATGTACATAAATGCCAATGTATAACAGTATGTGTTGTTAGAAGAATAAGATTTTCTTGCTATTGACCCTCAATTGGATAAACATTTGTCTATTGGACACATGAGACGAATAAATTATTTAAATCGTTTCCATTCAAACATCAATTGTCAAATCATAATATTTTGCTAATGTACATATAGTGATCTAATATTGTGCTTATGTATATATTCTTCCATAATTAAGCTAATGTAGATTGTTGCGTCATTGTGCATTGTACCTAATGCTAAAGTGTACTTTGTTCATTGTTTTCCATAAATTTATTCTTACTAAAAAATTCGTATTTTTTATTTCTATTTATAATTTTGCCTTAAACAAAAAAAAAAAGTTAGTTATTCTTCGAGAAATTGTATGATTTTTTTTTTTTTATTGGGTCATACTTTTGAATTTTACAGCTCTTTATTCGAAGAGAACGCTCTGTCGGGCTCTTTAAATTTAAGCTCTCAAAGCACTTCCTGTCCAGTTGAATTCCCATGTTATACTTCTCTCGGAGAATTAGGGGAAATAATATTTACCTCGGCGCCGGGGAAAATCACCCTTCTTTTACACCCATTAAATTTGTTTAGTCTTTCAAGTGCTAATATTATTTCTCCCGGATTCCAATAGTAACAGCTTTTCCCTTTATGTAATTTTATGTAATAAGTGATAAATACTCGACTCCCAAAGTTTTTTTCTTGAATTCGTTTGTGAGCCAAAACACAAAGTTACAATGAATTGAGATACGCTCCTAAGACTATGTATATTTCACAATTATCACTCATAATATATTATAGAATATTAGTTATCTGTCCTTACATATCATAAATGACAATAACGAGAAAAGTTTTGTTCGTTAATGTTTCGTTATCCTCAAGATAGAGTAGTAGGAAAAGATGAAATGTTTTAAATTAAATGAAAAATGTTATATTTTAATGTACTTAAATCAATTTGAGCAAATTTGCTTCGTGTATTTTTCGTCACTGGTTTAGTTTAGCATCTTTTTCATCACAAAGATTTAAATTTTTTTATTTTTATCTCCAAAACTATCTCCCAAAACTATGCCTCTATTCTAACAATAGGAGTTCCGAACAATCATTTAAAATATTGTGAGTTCACCCAATGATCGGAGTTACCAACCTCAGCAATTAATTTCACCAAAGTAAAGATTTATTTAAATCATGATGATAATTGAGGTAAAGTTATCCCACATTCCATTATTAACTTCAATTGTACAGGGAGCTAGAAAAAAAAACTATATACCTCAGCCGGGTAGGTAGTCTTTTTTTTTTTTTTCTAGCTCCCTGTACGATTCAAATTAATGAAGATTTAATCTTTTAGAAATGATTTTGAATGAAAATGGTGAAGCTCACTTTACAATTGCATTAGCGTTGAAGGGCTTATAATTTAGGAATTAAAATAATTTTTAGCATGGTTCTGGGTGAATTTTTAACAGCAAGTAATAATATATATTGTAAAATATAGCCATTTATATGATATTATTTAGATATTTTTTATAACTTACATTTCTCCTGCAGGAGCGCAGTCATATATCCTGAAATGTATTCCAAGAGGATTAATAAGAAACTAAATGTTTAAGTTCTTCTCTTTAGAAAGTATCAATCACATGAAGATTTATTGTTTGTCTTTTTTTAGTTAAAAAGTAAAACTGACATATTAAATCGGAGAACCCTTCTTCTTTTTACGATTTCCCGGTTATCATTCAGCCTAAGAGTTTTGTTCTATTGCACTAAGTTCTTCTAAAGTATACCGTAGTTTTCTTTAAAAAAAAAAGAAAAAAGAAAAACCAAAACCCTTTTTTATTATTATTTATATTACTCCAGTTTTGTTATTATATATAAGTGTCAAAATAAGGGATTCAAAATACAGCAATAATCGGATAGTTATTAGTAAAGTTTTAAGTGTTTAAATTCTTTCGGATTTTTTTAACACTCTGAAGCGACAGCTTGCTAAAAACAACTGAAAAATACTCTTCAAGCATTCTTCAGCGGAAATACTCACTAAACTTTCTTGAAGAGTACATCCACTTTGTTTCTCCGCGAACTTACTTTTAATGATGTATCTATCCTCCCTTACATTCCTGTATAATGAGAAAATGTATGCATGGGGAAAGTCAACTTAGGGGAGCAATGATCACATTTTTTTTTTAATGAACAATTATTTTTAGTAATCAGAATGAGCTGGCTGATTGCATCATGGGATATGATAATTTTCGAACTTGTATGAAAAATTCTGAGTGTATGAAGGCTTGTCTTTCAAACACGTGATTCAATGTGGCTTTTTGCATTCCAAGTACAATCCTCAGAGTGCAATTATAATCCCTTCTTTTGTTACTGATCTTAAGGGTGAATTTCATGTTTTCGCTGTTAGGAAGATTCTCCCTCTTCATTGTTTATCAGTTTTGTTAAATTTCCTATTTTAGGGGAAATGCAAAGATGTAATGAGTCAGCAGACCCCAGACATTAAAGTGAATCCTGAGGTATAGTGACAGATGTGCACAAACCGATTGAGATTTACACTTTTGATTGTATTTCTCTCGGTTAACCACTTATCGAGTAAACTATCGAATGAACTGTTCAGAGTTTTGACTATTCTCAATATTTCATCCTTGTGATAGGATCATCCTACTAATAGGATGCTATTTTCTTTGGCCCTGACCGTAAAATTTTCTTCTGTATATATTTATTATTTTCCTTGTTCCTCCTGTCTACATTTATGGATTTACCTTTTTACAATATAAATAAGTTATATGAAAGAATTCTTTCCTTTATTTTCCTACCTTTATTATTTTCCTCATCTAGTTTTTACATTCTTCATGCATGAAGATATTGTTAGATTAATTAAATTTTTTTTCATTTTATGCTCTCTTCTTTGAAAGTCCGAATTCACTGGTCCTCCATTTTATCTCTCGTTATTACAGCACAGAGGAGATAGAAATTTTATTATTTTTTATTTCTGTTGGACGGAAAGCGGCTTGCTTTCCCTGGAAAAGAAAATTGTATTCGTTAGTTTAATTTTTGCTAATTCAGTTCAAAATTCAATGTAGTTTCTAGAGTTAGCATACTCTGCGTATCTATCCATTCTGTCAAAGATATTTGAAAATTACATAAGGAAAGAATCTTCCCTCACCTATTAATACAACACCATATTCCTAGTTACCAGGTTCGATCAGTTATGTCTTGAACAAGTGAACCACATCTCCCCTTTCCCTGAGAATATACTGAACGCGTGTAATTATGCATGTATCTCAAGGCTTTTGAACAGATAATGGGTCTCATATAAACTAAAATCCATCTTTCCCAGCACCATTTTCCTTATTCACAAACCTGCCTGACAAATCGCTTCTTTCGAATCACATGAGGATTTAATTACTCTAATTTCTACACTCTAGAGGTTTGAGTTCCTCAAGGAAGCATGCCTGGCCTGAGTCTCTATTACATTTTCCCTGACGATACACTGATCCTGAAAAGCTTCCTCTTTTGATGTTACAGCATTCTATTCTACCTACCGGATCCCGCCATTTCAATAGATAGGATTAGGATCAGTCTATAGAGCGATCAACATCGTGGTTATTACGCCCTGACTATTGGGGATTCTCTAGGGTTAATCTGTTATCCATTCTTTTAAATGTTTTTCGTTTTTTAGTTCTTGGTTACATTTCATTATATATCACTTGGTGTGCAATTTATATTCGTACACATAAATATAGGTATAAAACCATTTTAAAAACAGAAACATGAATTACACAGCTCAAAAGGCAAATTAACAATTAAATTAGAAACAATAGACAACAATTTTAACAATATGATACAATTAGACTTCTATAGAATAAAACCCAGAACAAAAACAAACAACAACAAAATAACAATTTTTTTTTTTTTTTTTTATTATTATCNGGGAGCTTTTTTAATTATTTCATTTTTTTTTTTTGTATTGGGGGGGATTAAATTTTTCCATATAAGCCTGATTTTTTTAACATGCACATAGTTTTGGCTACATTGGATTCATGGTTTCCCAGTGATGTCGACAGTTGTCTTGGGAGGTTCCCACATGCGAACAAACTAGTGTAATATGGGCATTCCTCGATGATATGCTGAACACTCATTGGACAGCCACATTTAGTGCATACTGGCGGTCGCTTTCAATAGATAGTTAACCAAGTCACATTTTAGTGCTATGGTTCGAGCATAAAAATCAACGATAGTAAATCATCCTATGTAGCATTTACTTTGTGTTAGGGAAAATATCTATTTCAATGCCATTCCTATCTTTTATTCAGATTCTGTGAGGTATTTTGGTTGCCATTTGGACCTCTCAACTCACTTGAAACTTGCAGAAAAAAATTCAAAGGGTGATTGAATAAAAAACACTTCGGACGGTTTTCTCGCTATTAAAATACTGTTCAAAACTCTAATGATAACAGACTAGCTGTATAAAAAATTATTGTAAGTCCAGATTGGTCTTACGCTATAATATTTAGGGCACTGGGGAGCTTTCTAGAAACCTAATAACAACAGAAAATTCTCCGTCAATGCTCCATTGTTCATTACATTTCAAAATCACAGTTACATGAAGACTTTAAGACCTTATTATTCATTTTGAAGCTGACACACAGCTTCATTTTGTTGTATATTTAACAGATTATACACCATAAAAAAAAAAAAAAAGATATAACATCAAAATCCTTTATTTTAAAACTCTGTAATTTCAGAATGTTACGCCTATTACGGCTGTCAGGATATTTTCGTTGTCAGACATGTTCTTAAGTATAATGGTGCTCAGGTCATATATTTGATTCCCCTACGATGACTTGATAATGAATTAAATAAAAAAAAAATTATTCCTTGGCGTTTTTGACGAAATCCTGCTAAACTCAATATTTGTATAGTAACAAAAATATAAGTTATCTAATTATTAATTTGTAGAGATTCACAAATATAATCAACGGTTGTAAATAATGAAATCCATACAATTATAAACGATAGTTATTGAATTTTAGGTCAATAAAATATTTTTCAAAATTTAAGCCTCCTTAAAAGTTATATAATTTGAAAATTGAAATTTTACATTTTATATTGTTGGGCCCATTGTTGAAGAGAGGTTGCTAGGTTGCCACACAAACTTTTAAAACATAAAAATAAACTTCTTTATTAATAAAAAAATAAAATAAACTTAATAAAGGTGAATGATAAATAAAAATAATGTTCTTCACTTCGGTATATCACAGGAGTGTAGGCCCAACTTAATGACGTCACTGGATGAGGCAACAGTCTGGAGTGCGGAACCTCTGCGGCGGTTATCCGAACCTCTTTGGCGCACAGGTAACCATGAGTAGAGGTTACAGAGAGTAAATAAATGAGTGAGTAGAGAAATAATGGAATCACTCACTTATTCTCCTGACAGTGGTCCGTTTGCGGCCCTCTTATTTCGTGCAGTATGGTGGGGGAGTTGAAGTAGGTGAGGTCGACACTCTGCCGGTCGGTCACAGGAGAGAAGGCGGAGATGCAGCCGGCGTGAGCATGGGAAAGCTACTGGACTTTCCTACCACGGTGACGGTGGGGGAAACGGCGGGAAAGCGCGGTAAATCCGAATTTGAGTGATGCTGCTACACTACTCTCCCCCTAGTGACGGAGTCGTAAAACCGAGTGTTCTTCCGTACCTGTCGGCCGGAACGAGTTTTGTAGGTTACAGGAATCGGGGATGTTGCGTAGGTCGGATCCTGTGAAGTTTTCTTGCGGTCATGTGTCAGCGGAGCCGAGGTGGGCAATCCGGGCTCGCCCTCTGGGTCCGTCGTGAGATAAGCTGGCTTCAATCTGTCAAGCGAGACCGTAATTTCTTTGTCTCCGTGAAGTATTAAATAGTGCTTCTCAGTCCGCTTTAGAATTAGGTAAGGCCCAGAATAGGGAGGTATTAGAGGCCTGCGTACGGCGTCTTCCCTAAGAAAAACGTGCGAGCATTTCTTCAGGTCTTCGTGCTGAAACACTTTCCGCTCGGATGATCTCGATTCTGCGGGTTTAAGCCTTGCGAGGTCTTCCTTCAATAGCTGTAAGGAAACTGCTGATTCCTGACGAATGGGAGACTGTTGAAAGAACTCTCCTGGGAGCCGAAGAGGTTGGCCGTATAGTGCTTCGGCAACGGACGCACCCATGTCCTCTCTGAATGCTGAACGTAATCCCAGGAGGACCGATGGTAATACTTGTGTCCACCTGTCTGTGTCGAGGTGCGCCGTGAGGGCTGCTTTTAAGGTTCTGTGGAAGCGTTCAACACACCCGTTTGATTGTGGGTGGTAGGCAGTCGTCCTTTTTTTGTCTATTCCCATGAGGACAGTAAGCCGTTGAAATATCTCAGCCTCAAATTGACGGCCTTGATCAGTAGTTATTCTGCATGGCGTACCGAAACGCGAGATCCAGTGGGTGTAAAAGGCTTCACTGACCGTAGCTGCAGTTATATCTTCAAGCGGTATGGCCTCTGGCCATCTCGTGCCGCGATCAATCATTGTTAGGCAGTATCGCTTTCCATTTGACGTGGGTAACGGTCCTATTAGATCCAAGTGGACGTGCTCAAAACGCTGCGCTCTCTTGAACGTCCCTAATGGTGTCTGGGTGTGACGTTGTATCTTTGATCGCTGACAGGGGATACAAGACTTTGTCCAGGTTCCAACATCGCGGTTCATTTCAGGCCAGAAGAATCTCTGAGATATAAATTTCCTTGTTGCCCGTACTCCTGGGTGACTAAGTCCATGCAGTCGGTTGAAAAGATCCTTTCTAAAATCTACAGGAACATATGGACGAGCCTTTACGGTGGACATTTCACAGAGAAGCGATTTGTTGAGTCCGGGGATTTCGATGAGTTTGAGGTTAAGTCTTGGGTTTTTCTTGAGATCAGCGGTGGATGGGTCCTTTTGCTGGGCGTCAGCTAGTGCTTCCAGATCGTCTGGGGCTTGTACTTCTTCCAGCCGAGAAAGGGTGTCCGCTACCATATTTTCTTTGCCGGGCTGATACTTGATGTCTGTCGAGAACTGACTAATGAAGTTCAGCTGACGAATGCGCCGGGGACAAGCACTGGAGGGCTTTTGATCGAAGGCGTGAACAAGCGACTTATGATCCGTTATTATGGTGAAGTTCAGACCTTCAAGAAGTGGCCTGAAGTGTTTCACAGCCTCGTACACTGCCAGCAGCTCCCTATCATAAGCAGAATAATTCTTTTGAGCCGATGATAAGGCCCTGGAAAAGAAACTTAAGGGTCTCCAGACGCCCTTCTTCCTCTGCTGCAACACTGCACCTATACCGGTATCGGAGGCGTCACATGCAAGAGACAGATCTTCATGAGTAGACTGGTGAGCCAGTTGTGCGGCTGCTGCGAGGCTCTCTTAGGTCTTCTGGAACGCTTGAAGGCTAGTATCAGTCCAGTTTACAGGTCTGGACACTGGCAGCATTAGGGATGCATCTTCTGTAAAAATTAACCATCCCGAGAAATCGACGAAGTTGGGAGATGGTTGTTGGTTGCGGGAAGTCGGCGATGGTCTGGACTTTGGAAGGTAGTGGAGAAATTCCGTCGGCATTTACCCGGTATCCAAAGAAGTCGATTTCTGTTTGACCGAAGACACACTTAGCTACATTGAATGTCAAACCGTTCTCGTCCATCCTCTTGAAAACTTCCCTTATGTGCCGTTCATGTTCTACTTCGTCAGCTGACGCGATGAAGTAGTCGTCCAGATACGGAAAGAGAAATGGAAAATCACGGAAGGTTGTGTCGGAGAACCGTTGGAAGGTCTGGGCGGCATTCTTTAAGCCGAAACACATTCTGGTGAATTATATGAGGCCAAAAGGAGTTATGATTGCTGTCTTTTCCACGTCTCCTTCGGCGACAGGAATGTGGTAGAATACCCGGACGACATCCAGAGTCGAGAAAACCTTTTTTCCTTCCAGTTGAGTTGTGAAGTCCAGAAGGTTTGGTACAGGATATCTGTCCGGGACGGTTTGCTTGTTAAGCATCCGGTAATCGCCACAGGGTCTCAAGCTACCATCCTTTTTAGTGACCACATGCAATGGGCTAGACCACGGACTTTTTGACGGTCTGCAGATGCCTTCATCCATCAGCTGCTGGAAGTGTTCCTTTACGCGCTTATACTTCTCTGGAGGGAGTCTCCTTGATCTGCTTCTCACAGGGTTCCCTTTGGTCTCAATGTGATGCTGGACTACGCTGTGCGAGGGTCCTCTAATTGGAGACGGGCGAGTTAGGTTAGGGAAGTCTCGGAGAATGTGGGAGTATTTGCAGTCGCCAGGAATAGTTGATATAGTGGGCACCGATACCATAGAAACAGTACCAAAGGCTGCAAGACCAGTTTTGTCATCGCATAGTCGTTTAGTTTTCATGTCGACCAAAAGCCCATGACGAGAAAGGAAGTCAGCGCCAATTATTGGCCTCCCCACGTCTGCAACGACGAACGTCCAACGGAAGGGTCGCCGTAGTCCAAGATCCAGGTTCAAGGTCGTCTCTCCGTAAGTCGGGATGCGGGTGTTGTTTGCGGCGATGAGACTGTAATCAGTCGGTAACTTGTGTTTCTGTGGGTTGCGTGGAACGGTTGAGATGGAAGCCCCCGTATCGATGAGGAATATGTGCCCTGACCGCTTATCTTTTACGAAAAGGCGGCTTTGTGGTTGGGCTGAGGCGATAGCCGCTTGATCCGCCTGCCCTAGGGGTTTTTTGGCTTAAAGTTGCAGGGCTTCGTGCATTTCCTGGCATTGTCCTTAAACCTATGGTGGTAGAAACATACTCCACCACGGGAACTAGATCGGCTACGAGGATGGCTGCGGTGGTTATCTCTCCGAGAGAATCTGTCTTGTCCCCATGGTCTGGATGCCTGGCGTAGTTCGGCTACGTCGGCGCGAAGGGATCGCAATTCAGCTACTTCGGTGCGTAAGGCTCGCAGTTCTGTGACGAGCTGGTCGATTGATGACGGAGCAGTCGATCCGGATGGTGATGGTTGGGGTTGCTGATGTTGGGAGAGGGAAAAGGCCTCGGGTGGGTTGTCAATCTCGGCGATCTTATCTGCCGTTGCTGCTAATTTCTCCAGATCATCTTGGCCTGTTGCAGTTAGAATAGCTTGCATTCTACTGGGTAGATTTCGCAGCCATAAGGTCTTCACCATCTCCCTGGAAACAATCGTCCCGGCTTGTTGAAGCATAACTCGCAAAAGCTGCGACGGTCTCTGGTTGCCTAGTTGGGTGTCCTGTAACAGCCTCTGAATCCTTCGGGTCTCTGATTCCCCATAGACTTGGATGAGGCGAGCTTTGAGGTCGTCATAAGGTGTGCTTGTGTTAGCCCGGTCGATAAGATCGGCAACCTGCTCTAGAACATCCATGCCTAGATTCGCCATGGTCGCTTGATACTTCATTACTTGCGTAGAGACCTTGGAAGTAAAGAAAACTGCCTCCGCATGTGCGAACCATAGAGAGGGATTTGCCTTATGGAATGGTGGCAAGCGGTTGTGAGCCCCGCTGAATGCTGAAACCTCCACTTCTACCTGTGTCGGTTGGGATAAGGACACGCCGGTCAGTGGCGTCGATAGTGGTTCCTGAGGTTTGCTATCGGGGTCACCATTTGTTGGGCCCATTGTTGAAGAGAGGTTGCTAGGTTGCCACACAAACTTTTAAAACATAAAAATAAACTTCTTTATTAATAAAAAAAATAAATAAACTTAATAAAGGTGAATGATAAATAAAAATAATGTTCTTCACTTCGGTATATCACAGGAGTGTAGGCCCAACTTAATGACGTCACTGGATGAGGCAACAGTCTGGAGTGCGGAACCTCTGCGGCGGTTATCCGAACCTCTTTGGCGCACAGGTAACCATGAGTAGAGGTTACAGAGAGTAAATAAATGAGTGAGTAGAGAAATAATGGAATCACTCACTTATTCTCCTGACAGTGGTCCGTTTGCGGCCCTCTTATTTCGTGCAGTATGGTGGGGGGAGTTGAAGTAGGTGAGGTCGACACTCTGCCGGTCGGTCACAGGAGAGAAGGCGGAGATGCAGCCGGCGTGAGCATGGGAAAACTACTCGACTTTCCTACCACGGTGACGGTGGGGGAAACGGCGGGAAAGCGCGGTAAATCCGAATTTGAGTGATGCTGCTACAATATCAGAAATGATTCACAGCTCCGTTGAGTTTTGTAGGAATTTTTTTACACATTATTGGTGCTGTTTCTTATTTACATTTTCTTAAGCGATACAAGTCATTTTTGTATCTAGTTGGCATAAGGTTGGAGAACATATCGAAACTGACTATAATTGCTGAATTCCCTCGGACTTTTCTGAAATTCCCTACTTTGGACAACTGCTGTGGATTCTGGATATCGTTTATGACAAAGAAGAGGGTTAACGTTGATTGAGGAGAAAGAAAATGTCCAGGTTGTGGGATCTTGTGGCGTCAGAGCGGGAAGCTTGTGGGATATGATCACCAACATCCCTTGGCAGAAGATGGGCTGCACTTGAAGATTTATATTGTTTCTGCTGTTCGGAAGTTATCTTCAGAATTCCATATTCTGTCTCATCCTAGGTTGTGCCTTTTCTTCGCAGTCAGAACTCCTAGAAAAAAAACATGATGAACTTAGAAACATTTTAAATTCCTGACTGAGTTTATGCTTTGATAACACCAGGTATGTTGCAATAGATATCTCACAGATTATGTAACATTTATATTTTACAAAAACTCTCATCGTATGTATATAAAGAGTGCTTTTACCGCAGTGGAGTAATTTAATTTTTCAGTGTGTGAAGGTTCTGCCTATTATCATGCATTGAATATATTAAAACCGCTTGCCCAGCTGTTGCATTTTTTATCAAGTGACGTGTAATTATGCAGATTCTATGCCAAAAGAGCTCATCATTTATGTTCAGATAGAGAGTTTTTGGCCGAATTTGTTGGGGTTCGGTCGAGGTTAATATAAGTTTTTGTTTAAATATTTTTTATCTGCCAACGTTTCGGCTTACATTGTAAGCCATCTTCAGGGCTATCATGAAGGCGATAAGGTAAGTGTTGTCACCTGTAACCAGTCATGATCCAGGTGACAACACGTCCTCTCTTGTCTTCATGAAGAAGTAAGACGAAACTTCTACAAATAATCAAAAATCTACTTCTTTAAAAATTGTATTTTGTTTTGGTATCAATCTTGACCGATCCTCAACAAATTCTCTACTTATAGGTGATCATTTATGTTCTATTCCTAGGGATTGAAAGCATCTAATTATTTTAATTCAAATCAAAAATATTAAAAACGTTTCTTCCTTTAAGGTTAAATTTTCAACAAAATTTGATATTACTTGCCAATTTTAGAAATTTTCTACCTTCTCCAGCAATTATTTAGTAATCTTAACCCGATATCCCACAATCGATTATCCTGTTTTTGTTATTGTTTTTTTGTTATTGTTTTTTTGTTTTTATTGGTATTAATTTTTTTTCTTTTGGTTGTTACATTCTGTAAGTAAGTTTACATTTTGTAATTGCTCACAATGTTGTTCAATGGCTGTGCGTAGCATTGACACGAGAGAGAGAGAGAGTGAGAGAGAGAGAGTGAGAGAGAGAGAGAGAGAGAGTGAGAGAGAGAGAGAGAGAGAGTGAGAGAGAGAGAGTGAGAGAGAGAGAGAACGGCCAGTGCCGCATTTCCGAAAAGAGAAAAAAAAGTAATAGATAAAATAAAATAATATATATATATATATATATATATATATATATATATATATATATATANACTATATATATTAATAAATGAATTTAACTAGGATCTCTTGTTACAGAAGATCACGGGGCCATCTCTGTATAAGTCACCGTGTAGGATTATCGGGATGGCTTTGGGAGGATAGTTAATTGGCTAAGGGATTAGGATTTTCTATGAGGTGGGAATGGAATTTGGAGAAACGAAGGGAATTAAGTCTTTGACGATTATGAGGTCATTGTGAAAGGTAGAGTTGGATACATAGAAGGGAGCATTAACAATGGTTATTTTAATTTATGATTTTTTTTTTTTTTTTTACCTTCTAAACAATGACTAAGTCATACTGCCACGAAGGGTGGGGCTATCTATAGCTTAAATTACCCAATATAAGATAGCTCTGATCGAGACTCAAACCAGTGCCTGGTTTGTGGGACCCCAAATTTACCCTCAGGATATACCTGCAGGCTGCATCTTGTGAGTGAAATTAATAATCAATGACTAAAAATGATTAATTCATTTTCCTAAAAAAAACATTTTCTTTATATAAAAATACTAAATTACTTCAACCATTATTATATGTTATGGAACTGTTATTCATTTAAGTGTAGAAGTTTAAGACCAACTTACTATTATTTATCTGTTAAAAAAAACTGATTATTTTCGAACTGCACAGTCCCATCTTGGAAGCCCTGATATTTTTGAAAGCACGAATTTGATAGTTATTTTGATAAAACTCAACATATTTTAAGAGGAAAACATAAATTCAAGAGCATTTTTCTTTTACTTACTTTAACTTTTCGTCAAATAGATTAACAACATGGAAATAGAAAAGTCTCTTTATCTCAATGATATAATGAGTAAAATTTGAATTTGTATCTAGAAATTTTTTTTCTTTGTATATATTTCTTTCTGTATCTTTCTTTTTGTGGATTTCACTGGCAGAAGACTAGCGCATAGTCGTTATTATTTTCTTTATTTTAATAGGAAAAATATTTTCATTAAACAAATAGTTTCAAAACTAGATGTTAACTTAACTTTGTTGTGACGATTGACTTATAATGTAGAAGTAGGGTTGTTTCTGGTGAAAGGGGAGGGGGGGGGAGGTAGAAAGAGAAAATTTCCTTTCTCTCACCCTTCAAGATAATAGACTTCAAGTCTGGCTCTTCAAAGATAGTTTGACTCTATCTTTGTCACCAATTTAATATCTCACCTCTCGTTTGTTCAAATTTCATGAGAAATGAAATGAAACTTCTCCATATTTTCAATTCCTCTTTATTTTGATTTTATTTTATTTTCCCAGTTTCAATTCAATTATAACTGTAAGGAACACCCAACCAAATAAAAATATTTTAAAACAACTTTGTCTTTTCACAGGCAACATTACTACTTTGCGTGTTATTTAAAAAAAAAAAATATATATTCTACGATCACAATATTTGATCAACCAAATATAACTCATAATTATTCCACTGCAAATTATTCCAAAATTGGATATTCTCTTTTGTATAAAAATTGAAGAGATTTCTAAAATTATATTTTCATTTCACGATACCTGTCTATCCATATTCTTTCTTGATTTGCAGTTGATGATGTTATTTTGTGCAATGTGTGCCATGTAATCTGCAAACATTTCTTCCTTGTTTTGGATTTATAACGTTGGCAATATTTTAAAATGAGTAAGAACAGTTGTGTGAAAGAGTTCACTAATTTATTAAGATTATATAAAAAGAATTTTTAAGATTAATGTTCCAAGTATTACTTTTCTCGTGCAGGTAATTTTTCTCGTTCAAAAAGATATCTGACAACTGCATTGAAATCTCATAAATTAATCCTAATATTTATTTTTATTAATAACCAAAATGATATTTCTTTAAATTTAAAATTAAAGAATTTTACCCTAAATTTGAATGAAATTAATACATTCTCTGCATTTTTCCACTTGAAATAAGTTATGAAGAGGGAGAAATGTCCGATGACTTACTGATTTTTGTCAAGTAAATCTGAGTATAAAATACTGAGGAACTTTGTTCATTAAAATAAGTATCAGAGAAGAGAAAAATAATAAAAACTGTTGACAAGGTTTCAAGAGGGACGAAAATTATTCATCCAACTGAAAGTTTTCAAGTTGCTTTATTTTTTTATACATTTTTACCTGACCCTGCTTCAAAGTCTAATGAAAAGAAACCTTATTCTGTGTGTGTGTGTATATATATAATAAAAAAAATATAATACGGGAACTCCGACGCTCATTCTTAAGACAGACTCTCTTAAGATTTTAACGACTTCATTAGCCGCAATCAGCTATTCTATCCGCAGTAATTAGGACAGTATGAAAATTAATTTTCAACTAAGCTCAATTGAAGTTTTCACATAGATTTGGTGTAATCTTATAAATTTCTAAGTTGAGGATTCAATAGAGATTTTCTTTTTTTTTTTTTTTTAAGTTAGTAAAAGTTCATATTATTATGAAGTGTTTTATTTCTCTAAGAACAACTTCATTAATGATTTCTAATATTTATGGTCCCGATTATGAGTATTGGATGAACGTTTATAATTTATAGTTTTATATTATATTTATAGTTATAATTTCTAAAAGAAAGTGGTTTAATTAAATAGGGCGAACGCTCTCATAAAAAATAAAATAAATAAATAAGTATTATATTTCAATCTTTTCATATAATTCAATTTTGGTTTTAATCAGTTGAAGCAGGGGGTTTAAAGGAGAGAAAGTTTTATCACCTGTTATCTTGAATGTAATGGTTTTTTTTTGGGTTTTTTTTATTATTTAAGTGTTAGCCTTCATTCAACCACTTAGGGTCATTGGAGGGAGGGGCTATCTACAGGTTGCCATCCTATTCTAAACGATCATGGCTCAGGACAAGCTTATAAATAAAAGATTGACCTGGGCGGGAATCGAACCCGCGGCGTCAGGATTGTGAGACCCGAATCCCATGAGCTATCCCGGCACCCCAATGTAAAGGTTTATAGAACATAATGTGTAAAGATGGAGAGTTTTTGACCGTAGAAATTATTATTAGATGTTTTCTTGTTAAGGTTCGGTCAAGGTAGATCCAAAAATACAATTTAAAAATAAACATTTTTTTTTTTAATTTGTATTTTTTTGGATCTACCTTGACCGAACCCCAACAAAAAACATCTAATAATAATATGTTCAAATGGAGAGTTTTTTTGACTGCAGATATTATTATTATTAGATGTTTTTGTAATGAGTTAGATGATCCAAAAAAATACAAATTTAAAAAAAAGAACGTATATTTTTTTAAATTGTATTTTTGGATCTACCTTGACTAAACTCCAATCAAAAAGAGTCTAATAATTATTTCTACAATGTGAGCCGAAACGTTGGCGGATAATTAAAAAAATACACATTTTTAAAATTGTAATAATACCTTGACCGATCCCAACAAATCTACTTGCATTATACAGCTTGATTGATTTCCCACATTTGATAAGCTAAAAAAATGANGAGGATTATCAGGAATTCTATATATGTGGGTGTGTGTGTTTATATTTGTAAGCCATCTACACGTGCTCTCCGCATTTTAAAAAGCTTAAAAGCTCTTGTTTTTAAATTGGTTGAAAATAGGTGGCGGTAAGGGAGGGGAGGGAGAGTTTGAATCTTTGTTGTTATTTCAGCTATAAAATAAGTTAATGTAATATAATAGACGTAAAATTTAATTTTCTAATATTTTATGTTTTATAACATTTTACGAAAAACTAATTAAGTAAGGAATTTCCGAATTTAACTACTATTGATTGTACTTCCCTGGCTCTTGCTTCCAGGCTTGCTCAAAGTTAAACTTAGTGGTCAAACCTCTAACTACTTACTCTTAATTGTTTTCACCGGCTAGTAAATTCAGTCATTTACTCTTATGTATATCTATCTTTAATGGTACACGGGAGATATGCATAGATTACTCAACTCCTGGAGTTTTATCTGTAATGCAATTGTATAAAAATGTTCGAAGAAGTATTGGTTTGAAAGAACACTATTTCTCTGACACACCTAAACTGGCCAGCCAACTGGGAGATTGAGTGGTTTGTAACAGGTGCTTCGGAATTCTTTTTGCCTTTACCCTCCAGTGGAGAGGGACTTAAAATGCCATTAGGGTTCTAAATACTATATATTTGGGGGTTCTGTTATAAAATAAATACATAGCTCTTAATTCCAAGGTGGATATATAGTATATACTTCCTTTTACATAAGATGAGCTACGAAGCTGTCTAATAATAAATTAATGGTTATTGATTGGTTGTCCATCGAGTATTATGCTGGAGAAATTAATTACAGTTTCGGACAGAATTAGAAAATAATTATTTATGTACCAGGCAATAATAAAATAATTATCCAATAATTTTGGAGTATTATATTTTTCTAATGCTGACCGAAATCCTGATTAATTCCTTCAGCATAATAAATTAATATTATAAGATTGCAAATAAGTGTGAAATTAAAATCTTCCCAATCCTAAAGGCGTTGCTTACACTTAAGAATTTATCTCTAAACTCCTTTATCACTCTATGTAGTTGTAAAGGTGGGGAAAAAAAAATTATTTTAACTACTATTGGAGATTTACTCAACTATTGCTAAATTACATTTAGCAGATACCATTATGTGACCAAATTTCTATTTGATGGCGTTATAACTATTTCAGCATATATAAATTTTAAATAATTTTTTTT
>KZ807115.1:629272-642940 GCA_000696205.2 Oncopeltus fasciatus
GGAAACCAGCGCTAATTGACAAGAGGATCCAACCAATCAGTGACCAGCTACCTGACTACTCCAGAGACCAGCCACCAGAACACAGTATCAACCAATGGGAAGGCAGACTTCGCCCAAGGACAAGACCGCGCCGGGATTATACACCACCTGGTGTATAAAACATGGTAAATATATACCATCTGGATTTTTAAAAATCTCTCTTTACAACTCTCATTCTCTTTTCAGCCCTGAAGAAGCCATCACATGATGTGCGAAAGCTCGGCAAAAAAGAACAATTTGACTCGGTCCAACCCGGAAGATGAAATGGTAAATACATCTGACGACCGACGAAGCCTACGTGAACAATAATTGATTTATTAAAAACCATACAAGACATGAAAGTAAAATTTGTGTTATAGAAGATTCTTCGTCATTCTGGATATCTTGATGGGTGTTATTCAGTGCGTTTTCCTTCTCATGCAGTTTTAAATTTTATTTTACCCTACCATCTGCCGATGACAGTTTTGACATGGTTGATATTACAGTGTAATTATAATTAAATAATAAAATAAATAGAGTTAATTTAAGACATTTTTACAAATATCAATCTTTTTTATTAGTTTGTTCATAAACAATAATTATGACACTAGAGCTTTATTTTTTCCTCTGGTTTTTTTTTTTTTTTCATGCGACGTTTAGAGCCTTTTATTTTTCTTTTAATAGCTCATCTTTAGGATCATTGTCCCAATTGTAATATAGAACATCATGTGTATTTTTATAAGCAGTTGTCCACATCTTATTTTTGATTAAGGAATTTTCTTGATGAAAAGAAGATAATCCACTAAGAAAAGTTAATAAGTGGATAAGTTCATATGAAAAGGCACATGATATATCATATGACAATTAGGACTGCAAAATTGAATGTTTAAAAGTTAAACCTAAAGGTTAAATTAATTGTGGTATTTAATCCCACGATAAAAATTAATAACAAGAAATGTACAGGGAGTCAAAATAAAAATATTACTAACAATTTTCAGTGCAAGGGAACAGAATAAAAAATCTAACTGTCCCAGCCAGGACTCGAACCTGAATCTCCTGCTTTCTAGGCCAGTGTGTTTTCCATTCACGCTACCGAGACAAGTCTGATAAGTTATTGAATTCCCCGCACTATTAAATACCACAAAAAATAATATTTATAAAATTAAAATTTAATACAAGTAAATAACGAGAGTCATTTAAACAGCTTGACAATGTCAGCTCCTCCGAGCATAAGACGATATATTCGTCTGCCTTGGAGGTTAGACTCTCGACACTAGTGAGGGGAATTTAATAACTCATCAGACTTTTCTCCGGTAGCGTAAATGGTTAACGCACCGGCCTGGAGTCCTGGCTGGGACGGTTAGATTTTTTATCCTGTTCCCTTGCACTGAAAATAGTTAAAATTTATGTCGGATTAAATACCACAAAAAAATAATATTTATAAACATATTACTTCTTTCCCGGCTGAACCTTGTTTAAACCCATAGACTCCAGGGTATCTCATGGGATTCGTCCTGGTCCCGCAATCCTGACGCTGCGGGTTCAATTCCCGCCCAGTGCAATCTTTAATCAATAAATAAAAGCTTGACTTGAGCCATGGATGTTTAAAATTGGGTGGCAACCTGTAAATAGCTCTTCACACCATGAGCCTTAAGTTATTTAAAGGGGGGCTAACACTTAATAATAATAAAAACAAAAGGTAAACTTGAGCCAGTTAAAAGAAAATAATACTCGAAACGAAAATTATGTATGAAGTATAAGCTAATATAGGGAGAAAAAAGCTCAAATGTCAGAATTATTATAAATTTGCAAGTGACTCTTAGAATATTTACCTATCAAATAGGATAAATAGAGAATGGTTCAGTGATTAGCTAAGGGCTGATTGCATTCCTTGGGACAAGAACCCAAACCAGAGGGAGAACTATGTGCTCTAGGAGTTAAATTCTGATAGGCTAGTGTGAGGAGTGGGTTGGGGGGACTGACTGGACCCTCTGAAAGGAGGGATGTGGGATGCGGTTGAATTTAATTCTAGTAGAATGTTTGAAGAGAGGTCTACCACACTGTTCTGGGTCCTGAGATCATTAGTCAGCTGTGCATTTCAAGGCACGTAATCAACATCCCCCCACATGCATGTTCAAACGCGAACTGATTTCACAGAGAGCTGGTACTCCACTTTGAGAGTATTCCACTTTTGATTAGTGCGCAAATGTTCAATATAGTCTTAAAAGTATATATATGAATGTGTGTGTGTATAATATGTCTCTTTCAGCACTCTACAGGCTACCGTTCATATTGGAAATTGACTTGGAGCTCCTATGTGGAAGATGAAATTGTGAGTTTGTAATTGAGCGGAATTGGAGTAATAGGAGTGAGAGAATATTTGCAATTTCAAAAGCGACAAAAAAGAAAATTTTCATCTCTGCAGATATGTGTATTTTAAATCAATGTATGATGAATCTTCATCATAGATTTTGATTCTATATCATTTATTGCTAGTGGAGGTGAAATAAATGAGAAATGGTCAGAAACCTCCACAGCTCACACATTTATTTTTAAATCCCAAGTGCTTTCAATGCCCCTATCTCATCATCAGTGCTTTAAGTTGATTGAGGTGAACTCTCTCTGACCTCTGGCTATATAGAGTTTAGAATATAGTCAGAGGTCAGAGTGAGCACTGAAGATGATATATGGGCCTTGAAAGCACTCGGCATTTAAAAATAAATGTGTGTGTAAATTTCTTATTTATTTCGTACTCTTTTCATCATATATTTTTATTAGTTTAAAAGAATGATGGTATTTAAACGGCAAAATAGAATAATTAGGACTGCGGGTTTACCTTAAAAATAAATCTTAATTTAACTGCCTGGAAAATATAGTTATTTTTCTTTATAAAATTTGACATTTGCTATCAAACGCTAAAAAAAGGGGCTGAGTTTGTCATTTGACCAATAGAAGAGAGAGCGGGTTTTACAGAAATGTTAAGTGTGATAACTTTTCTCACTGCAGGAGCCGTAAATTTAATTTAGAGTGATAAAGCTCAACATATATTTGTTTATTGCTGAAAGACATATATTAGAAATATTATTATAATATTATATAGTTCAAATATAAAAATTCATTTTATACGATACGTGTGCCAGTAATTCGAGAGAAAAACTTAAATTTATTACCATAGATAAATAAGATAAAGAAAAATGTAATGAAGCTACATTTGTATTAAAGAAATTTAGAGGAATCTTAAATTAATAAACTCAGTATGTCTATATAAGGAATTTTTTAGTTTGGTTTGTGAATTTACCTTGATGGGTAACATCAAAAAGGCTTGAGGTGTATTAAACAATTTTTTTTTAAACTTTTATTTATTTATTATATTCTGTTAAATGAAAACATTTTCTAATTTGTTTACAATGAAAAGAATAAATGACATTCAATGTTAATCATATGAAAAAAGAGGGTGACCAATTACACCACTCTCATTTAAAAAAATGAAAACAAATATCTGTTATTAGAACAGGTCTAATTTAAATGACAAATCATCAAGTAGATATATATATATATATANAATTTAATAGGATAAAATTTGTTTGGGTTCAGTCAAGATTAATAAAAAAAATACAATTTAAAAAAATGTGTGTTTTTTATTGTCTGTCGACGTTTCAACTTGCATTGCAAGTCATCTTCAGGGCTATCAAAAACAATTGAGAGAACGTCGTGTCTCTTGGATAAAATCTTCATGACCGAACCCCAACAAATTCCCTACCAATGATCTCCTCGGTCCAAAACTCTCCATTTGCAGTATTAGTACATGTTATTTTGTTGGGTTTCCGTCAAGGTAATCCAAAAATACAATTTAAAAATGTGTATTTTTTAATTATCTGCCTATGTTTTGACTTCAGGTTTATTAAAATACAATGTCATAAAAAAAATTACATTATATTATAATTACATAGTAATGTGATAAGAACTGTGAAGAAACATTAATTCACCACACCTTCTTATCATAAAGGCGAGAGGGGACGTCCATTTGAACTCTCCATTTGCATTTTTTTATGTATTCCATACGCTTGAACACATTAAATTTTTTTTTTTTTTAATAATACAGGAAAAGAAAATATACACTGTTATTCGACTAGAAAAAAAAGTTATTAACATTATTAGATTTTTTTTTGTTGGGGCTCGGTCAAGGTAGATCCAAAAAATACAAATTTAAAAAAATGTATATTTTTAAATTATCTGCCAATGCTTCGGCTTACATTTCAAGCCATCTTCAGGGCTATCATGGCGGCGAGAAGGGAGGGCCTGTCCCACATTTTCATGACTTCATTTTAAATTTAATTTTGAAAAGTCTTAGATTGTGAGAGCTTGGTGTTTTGCGATAGAGAATGATCTTTTCATAAAAGGCTGTCAAATGTGTATTGATTATTTATTAACAACAAACTCTCATAATCTAAGAATTTTCAAAATCAAATTTAAAAGGAGCTATAAGAAAATGCATAAAATATAGTTTCAAAATTATAATTTATATACGAAATAAAGCCTCATTCTGTCAATAATGTAACTTATAAAACATAATTGTGATAAAAGTGTGATGTTTGTTTTAGACATTATGATAAGTTATATTTCCTTATATAAGTGTGTGATATTTGGGTTGTATATTGTGTAAGTTACTGCGTATATGTGATATATGAGTGATATGTATACTGCGTAATATAACATTTTATTTAAATACATATATCACATTTATAGGTATTGTGCATGTTAGTTTTCAGGTTAGTTGAAATAGTGATGCATTACTGATAATGATGTGTAAATGAAAATTACATTTTTTGCATGATATATCCGTATTTCAATGTATATTTAGATTTCTGGAAAAAAAAGAAGAAAAAAAAGAAAAAAAAAAAGTCCTTTCTATCTTATCACAAAAACATGTTTGCGCCATGTCTCTTCTGCCCCAAGCTTTCATGCCAGCTATCGAAGCCACTGATATTTTTTTAGCGGCTTAAATGCCATTCGAGTTGAATGGCGGTGGGAGGGGGGGGGGGGGAATGAAATGGCCCTCATCTTTTGTCCTTCTTCTATGCGTTCAGTTGATACTGAGAGGTTTCACAGTCCAGTTGGGGGGTCAAAGGGCTAAATATAGCAAGCTATTGTTTCTCTCAAAAATATGTTTTAGAGAATTTTGAATGAATGTATCTGTTTGTTCTCATGACAGAATTTTGAATGGATGTAGCTTTTTGTTCTCATGATAGAATTTGATGAAAATCCTACATATTAGAAACCAAATATGGTATATATATATATATGTATATTTTTTTTTCTTTCAGAAATCTAAATATTCATTGGAATACGGATATAACATGCAAAACATGTAATTGCCTTTACACATCATTTTCAGAAATCTAAGGAAATAATACTTATCACAATGTCTAAAACAAACAACACACTTTTATAACAATTATGTTTATATTATATATGTATGTGTGTGTGTGTGTGTCACACTTTATACGCTTCGATATTCAGTTTTACTTAAAGAAATTTGAAAATTTTATACGTCACTAATGCATATAAAATGTGGTTTATTGTAAAAACAATGCAGGGCAAAATAGATGAGGTTTTACTGAACCGTAAATTTTAATTAAACGGTCTAGGGAAGGGCGAGTTCGTTGTTCAGCCAAACGAGACTAATATAGAAAAGGGGGGGGGGGGGTTATGAACTATTTAATTAATGCTTATTAATAAATATTCATTAACGATGATGCTCAGGATTTTGACGGTTATTTTCCATTACTGGAATTATTGAAGTGGTATTTAATTTTTTGAACAGTTTTTGTACTATTATAATCATTTATCAAAATAAATCAGTCAATCTTCTCACAAAGGACTATCTTTTCTCTACCCAATTGTTGGTTAGAATTCCTACTTGGACTCTCTATTATTGAGATAAGCCTTCCCGTTGCCATGAGTGTTTTGAACAGAATTTCTACTTGTAAATTACCCCTCCCCTTGGTGTTGAAATCAAGGTTATAAAAATAATAAATGCAATTAACTAATTAATTGCACCCAATTACTGGTATTTGTGGAAAAATTTGGGAGTGATTGATCAATTAAAGTGAGTTAGGCATATATTATTAAAAAATAATGAAATTATAAGAACTAGAAAAATGAAGTAGCTATAAATATTGAAATATGATTTATATATTTAAAAATTACATCCATTAATAAAACCATATATTCTCGACAGAAAAAGAACAATAGAATGCTGAACAGTGTTATTGCAACCACCTAGAACATCACATTATAAATACTGCCAAAAACATTAACTTGAACTAATAACCTCACAGAAAATATTATAATGCTATCAGATTGACGGAACAGGTAGTGATTTTACTTACAATGAATGCATGTGCTTCAAGTCAATTTTGTTTTCTTTTTTCCATTTTTGAAGAAATTTAGCTCTCGGTTCAATTAATCTAAATTATTATATGTAAAATCTATTTCTAATGGGATAAATTTATTTAAAATATTCTGAAGATCACAGTTTTATTTAAAAATTTAGTTATTTTACTATAATGAAATATCATCAGTACCACTAAGTAGTGATTTTCTCCAAAATATCAGGAATAGTGTGTTATCTGTCTGAAGACTTAACTAGATTTGGAAAAGTTCAAATTTCAAAAGTTCGATTTCTGTCTTCTTTTTCTAGATTTAGATATTTTTTATTGCAAATAAAATTCTCAAACTAAATTTAGTAGATAGTGAGTAGTTCTAAAGCAAATTTACTGCATTAAAGATAAAATAAGTTATTTTCATTATTTTTCTATATTGAAACAAAGAGTCATCTATGCCTCATTTAACTTTCTTCGGGCATACAACAAAGTTATTTAGCAGCTTCATAAACATTCATATTAAATTTATGATTCACGATTAGATAATTTTCTAGGTAAGGATTGATCAGTCCCGCTCCTAGTCATTTTCTAATGTTAGAGAACTGCGATTATTTTTCAGGGTTTATGCTTTGGATTATTTGCAACCAGTAGACTAACGATTTTTTTTTTGTTGTTCACGTAGGCTTCGACGGTCGTCAGATGTACTTACCGTTTCTTCTTCCGGTTAGGACCGTGTCAAATTGTTGTTATTTGCCTGTTACGTACGGATCAACTATAGCTAAACCCGTTTTGTATCATAGAATTTTTATATTAATTGAAAAATACAGAGGGCTCGGAAGATTCGAACCCGTTGTTTTTCACACTTAGTTCTCTAATTGAAAGCTAATTAAATTTCAGTTTATATTCATTAAAATTAGATATTTGTTAATATTTTTTGACTATGTCTGTGAACTGTTCAGAAGCTAAGAACCATTCTAGAACAAACCATACTTAATATCTGAAGTGCTCAATTAATTATGCCTGCTGAAAACTCTAGAAAGACTTTAGAGTTTCACATTAATTCTTAAAGAAGGAAAATAAAGGCCTTCGTGAAGTATAATTTCTCAGTAGGATCTGTATAATTCGTAGGCTCTCGAGTTCTGTGGGGACTTGAGTTTCACAAAAGATTACCCTCTTCATTTATCTCGCGTGGGAGAGAAAGAGTGAGGAAGAGAGAGAGAGAAAGTGGAGGTGGCGAAAGGGAGAGGTGGAGGGGGAGCTATAAGAAATATGGAAGAAATAAGTAAAGTGGCTCTCGGAAGGGAAAAATAGTCGTGAGAGATGTGTAGAGGGAAAGAGTGTGTCTCCGGGCCAGTGGATAAGAGAGCTGTTCGGAGGCAGATTTAGAGTGTGTGGCAAGGTCGCCTGAGTAACCTCCCCCCCAGTGGTTCCTCCATCTCCATAACCTGCTCCCAGGGCTACCGCGGTGAGCCACTTGTAACCTCTCCAGCCACCTACACATTAGCTCCTTTTGAACAGCTCTCAAACACACCGTCTCCCATTGGAGATTGAGTGCTTCCCTCCGACTTCTGAGTGCTGGTGGTACTACAGCATTGCTTTCCTTATTTAGTCCCATGCATAGAGACATATCATTTAATCTTCTCTTAAAAAATATAATAAAATAAGTAGGTTAAATTTTTTTGGGTCTACCTTGACCGAACCACAACAAAAAAAATCTACTTATTTTATTATATTCTTCATATAATTGGTTGGTATCACCACCATTCAGAAGTCGGAGGGAAGCACTATATCTCCAATGGAGACGCGTGCGCGTGCGCGTGTGTGTGTGTAATAAGCACATATTATCAGTATCATTTATTAATATATTTGAAATGGGCTTATGTGTGTGTGTGTGTGTAATTAGTCACTATTCTTGCAGGTGTAGGAGAAGTGAAATGGGAAAAATAAATTAGAAAAATAAAAAAATTAAAAATTTAAAAAAAAGGTGTATTTTTAAAAAAAGTTTTCCCCACGTTTCGGCTTACACTGTAAGCCATCTTCAGGGCTGCCTATCATGAAGACGAGAGAGGACGTCCTGTCCCTAAGTTCACATTTCCATGACTGCAGTTCATTTCAGCATTTCAGTCATGGAAATGTGAACTTAGGGACAGGACGTCCTCTCTCGTCTTCATGATAGACAGCCCTGAAGATGGCTCACAATGTAAGCCGAAACGTTGGCAGATAGTCTCTAAAAAAAAAAAAAATTCACATTTTTTATATTTGTACTTTTTTGGATCTACCTTGACCTAATCCCAACTAAAACCATCTAATAATAATATCTACGGTCGAAAAAAAAAAAATAAAAAAAATACTGTCCTTAAGAAAAATAAACCATTCTAAGAGGACTTATAACTGTTTCTGGCCTACTTAAAGGCTAAGGCTAACAACAATTAATGGCTGTAGTTGCTACTTAGTCGGCGTAAGAGAATGTGAGGGTAGGGGTTGTGACGTATGACACTCTCTGACGGGGGCCCGGGAGAGGAAGTCGTTGTAGAGGAGCAGGTTATGCGGCTTGCTGTTGCTCTCAGTGTGGCCTTCTCGCGAGAACTCCGTGAGAGCAGCTGTGTTTGTGTCCAGGAGTGTGTGTGACTCTGCACAGTCGAGAAGCCGTGTAGAACGCGTTTTGGGAAACTTACTTCCGCACACATCGAGTACCACTTTTACAGTGTGTGGCGAAATTCTGACGGAATAGGCCATCCTCTCTTGGGGGTCTCCCCAAAGTGAAGTTTGCCCAATTTCATACTCAATTCAGCAAAACAAAAACAAATTTTCTATTTTTAAAATTTAATGAAAACTATTTCATTCTGTTAATCCAAAAAATGACTTTCCCTTTTCTTCTTCTTGGTGTAAGGCGTTAGGTCAAAAATAACTAACAACAATCCTAACAATAATTATTTATTATCATTATTATTAAATCTTAGGCGTCCATCATTTTATTATATCATCAAATTACAAGATGTTAAGTAGCAGAATGTAATGGAAATAAATAAAAGTAAATGTCGAAATTTAATTAATAATAATGCAGAGAACAATGAGTGTTACTCCGCTAAAATTTGACATAGACTGGCAGAGAAGGGAGGGTGGGGGAAGAGCTATCCCACTGTGTACTACACTCGTAAATTTCTTCTTTTACGAGAATTTTTCCTAAAAATATTATTGAAATACAATTTTTAGAAATTATATTTTACTCCTATCAGGTTCTATAAAATTGCCGTAACCGCCATACCTAGAACATATAACGTTTATTAAAATTTGAGCTTTTCTCACTTAATCACTCATCCTAATAAAAATAAAAATAAATAATTTCAAGTAGCTTTACAAACTATAAGGTTAAAAAAAAACAACTCTTAAACCTCACTCCTTGGTAATAATATTTATGTATTAGAGCTGAGCCCTTTCGAGACTCAATGTGATTATTATGATCAATAATATATAGTTCTACAATACTGTTTAAATTGAAAATTAAATTAAAATTAAATACAATCAATCAATTTTTACAAACAATAAATTAAATTTTACAATTAAATAAATAAATAATTTCAATAAATATAAAAGCGACCGAACTCATCTACGTAGTGTAGCAAGATAGGGTTCTCTCTTTTGTATTCCAACGAGTACTGTCGATTTATTTGATTGAGTCGCCGGACTCTATAATATTAATAGTACTTTTTTTTCAAAGGGGGGGGGGGGTTTGGTCAAGGCAGTACCTAACCACAATAAAATCCACTTATAATTTTACGGTCATAAATCTTTTTCATAATATAAAATATTACTTAATAAGGCTCATCAGTATTACAAAAAAAATTAATTCCCATTCATTAAGTCTATAAGCAAATGTGAAGCGAAAACAAATGTAGAGCCAACCTGGAAGAGTGCTCTAAAGATAATAGAGCACCTAAGTTCGTACGTAAGTTGAACTTCGCATGGAAAACTAATTAAAACTTTGGCCCGAGACTCGGGAAAATTAATTCTGGTGACTCGAGGGGGGGGTCCANCACGTCTTATACATATATATAATGTTATTGTTAATTAATTACATTTTATATACATTAATGCTTGTTTTTACTAATATTTCAATTACATGATATTCTTATACACCCTCCACCCCTACACTCTTTATCGATGTAGCATTAATAATCCAAATCAATACTAAGGGTAGATTAAATTTCTTTATTTACCCTTATTTATATTAAAAAAATAAAACATGGCAAATCTTCATAGATTATGCAGGTCATGTGCGGCATTCTTTTACTTTTTGCATTAAAAGAAAAATATTAAAACCTTGATTTTTTTTTTCTTTTTGAGTTAGCTGGTATGTTTGTAGAGAAAATGGTCGAAATATAGGTTACATCATAGGCTTGTGTTCTAGTGGGTTGTATCTGGATCTGCACGACTGGTAATGTATTTATCCGGTCAAGATCTAACAGATCCAATGACTGTATCCTGTATCCCCCCTCCTGTTTATCCTCTGGTAGTCGAATTTGTTTTTTACGCCCGAGCTGATTAGAAGGATGCAGAAAAAAGAGGGGGGGTAGAGTTTTATGTTCCATATGATACTGAAAGAAAATACAATTTTAATTAAATGCATAACACTGTTAATTTATTTTGAGCCTATTAACTATGAACTGCATGTTTATTCAAATGTTTTAATGGTGGCCGCACTTATCAACCATGAAAAACCTCAAAATCTCTAATTTAAATGCAATACATTTATGATTACTCATTATAATCCATCATCTATCTATTTACTCAACCTTCATCACATCTCTCTTACAAATATCTCACAAAACAAGAAAATTTTGATTTATCCTCCTTCTTTATAGCATTACTATTTATTCTACTGTTTAGTTTCAATTTTATATTAATAATCATCACAGCAATTGTTTATTTTATTAAGTACTTTTCTCAATAGCCGCTAAAATACTGTAATTTTAGCTTGCATTTTTATTCTCAATAAATCCCTCTTTTACAAGTTATATATATGTATATATTCGTAATATTTTTTTTCCTAACGGCTCGCTGCTTGTTTCCAATAAATCCTGCTTTACTAAGTACATCTACCATGGTTAACATTGAGGAAGGAGATTTACGGCTTGTTTTTTTTTTTGTTGTTTTTACTAATAAGTGTTAGCCTCCCTTTCATCCACTTAGTAAAATAGAGGGAGGGTCTATCTGCAAGTTGCCATCCCATTCTAAACACCCATATGACTTAGGAGAAACTTTTTTTTAAAGATTAAAAGCTTGCTCTGGACAGGATTTGAACCCACAAAACCAGGATTGCGAGTCCCGAACTGATCCCTTGAGCTACCCTAGTGCCACACATACTTGTTTAGTTTTGTAAAAAGATGTATAGACATATGTCACCTTGTATAATAATTGCCCCTATTCAGATTTTTTGAGAAATTCAGGTAAATTTTCTCCCAAATTTATATTCACTTATAATTTACTTATAATTGCAGTAATGTTTTTATTTCATTTAATACTAAAGCTTACACTAATGTGTTAAAATGAATAGTTCGAAATTAACATTTATGTAAATTAGAACTTACGACGCATCATCACAAATACATTTAATGTACGCTACAAAGTGCCAAATTTTATATTATCATGAAATCGAATATTTACTATCATAAAATTAGAAAAAGTTAACAATTGTGCGTTTTTTTGGCGTTTCAAAATCATTATTCATCATTCAAAAAATGAATAAAAGCACTAATTTAACACTATTTTTAAAATCTAAAAAATAATAAAACTTAGAACAATGAATTTCTGAACTATTGAATACGACCCTCAAAAGTTAAAATTATTTTCATGTATGTTAATTTACGGTGGTCTTGTTGTTAAGGTACTGGACTCCTGAGCCAAAGGTACCCAGCTTCAGTGCACCTTATGGACAGTTGGTGTTTTCTTTCTGCTCTTCTGCTTGTAATGGCCAGAAAGGTGTGATGACAACACGACTTCTGTAGTGTGCCGTAGGACGGGAATAATTACATCCTCAACATAGATGTATGCAACTGGGCCTACATGGCCTTTAACGGGACTATATATATTTTTGGGGGGGGGGGGATCGAACCCTATTTCGGTATGATTCTTCACTTAAGAAGAATCATACCGAAATAGGGTTCGATTTTCCCAAGAAATATCTGGAATTCGAACCAAAGAGGCATAGTAAGAAAAAAGAACTAACTATACTCTATGGGTTTTGAATCATGGTTTATGAAATACCTAACCACTAGGCTGTTCGTTGTCCAGATTTCTTTATTAACTCATTTAGATTGTAGGAAATATAGTTGAATTTCTTACAGGAGTCCTGAAGGCCTATCTCTATGCGAAACGTGCATTAATTAAATCCGTGCCTCAGATTGACATGCCCGCGAGTTAGCGTTGATCTGGCCTGAGTTGGAGTTCAATATCCGTGAAGCAGCTTACCCCCTGCTCGACACCCCCTCATTATCGGCGAGGGATTAGTCTCGTTATCACCCACCTCCCAAAGCCATGTATGTACGTCCCCGCGAGTCATTAATTCTTCTGTAGGGGGTCTCTCACTGACACTTCACTTTCTCACTGCCTGGAGAGTCGTACTTCTACCTCCCAGACCGCTTTCAAAAGCAGGACTACATACTCGGATGAACAAATATGATATAAGAAGATGAAAATACAAATTGTTGTGTACATACCCAAGAAGAAGTCCATCGCTCCGCACGTTCACATATTTTATTAAAGATAGATATTATATATATAAGAAACGAAAAACATGACATTACAACCCTAAAAAGATCAAAAGATTAAAATGTAAAGTCACAAGGGCTTGATATACCGGCTGGCTGCACAAACTCTTAGTTACCGTGTAAAATAGATATTTTACTCCGTCTAAAACTATTTATCGTTTCAAAATTGTGGATTCTGCATGTTTGCATGAAAAAAAAATATAACATTTTGTTTTATAAGTTTGCATATATCACTCTTGCCTCGTATAAGATCGCATTATGACATAGAGCTCATAAACGTGGATTGTAAAGATAATACAAATGAAAGCCAATATATTTTTCAAAAGTTTTAGCAGCTATCGAGAGAAATATTTTATGAAATAACCCTATGAGTCAATAAATTCAATTTCTTCTCTATAGAAAATTATAAATTTAAAATTAAAACTTAACTGTAAAATAGATATTTCTATAAGAAAGATTTCTTAGTAGGTGATTTACATCAAATATATTACAAAATG
>KZ807115.1:672471-700880 GCA_000696205.2 Oncopeltus fasciatus
TCTTCAGGGCTTAAGATTTAGTTCTGCCAGTCATTAAAATGGGATAGTGGAGACACAAAGTCTCCTCTTGCCTTCTAAGCCCAGAAGATGGCTTACAATATAAGCCAAAAGTCTGCAGATAATTTTTTTTAAAATACACTTTTTTTTAAATCTATATTTTTTTAGCCATTAAAGATCTGATTTAATAGTTTTGGAAAAGAAGCGCAAATAATAAATTTGATTTCAAGATAGTTGATACAGCAAATTATTTATTATTTATTTATATGTAATTATTGACTGACCATACTTTTAGCATCTACAATGAAATAATACAGGGAAAGATTCGTTCAAAATTTTCATTCATGTAATTTTTTTTTTTCATAGTGAGTTGCAACGGGAAATTTCAGATTTCATGAATTTAATTAAACTCTATTTGGAGAACTAAATTATTAATTATTATTATATCATCATTATACTGTAGGAAGATCATAGTATATTAATGATATAAATTTTTAAATAAATATTGAACTCCCCTTTAATGTAGTTGATCCATCTACGTTATTAAAATGTAAAAATCAAACTACAATTTATTTTGAGTCCAAAGGAACACTTAACTGGCTTTAACTATATACGTCAGCTGTAGCAATAGGCATTAACAAGTCCTTTTATGTTTGCCAATGAGCTAGCACTAGAAAGGGAAAATAAATATAAATATATTTATTTATTAAATATATAAAAATAAATATAAATATATTTTCTTTAGATTTAAAAANTTTTTATTTATTTATTACATTCTGTTAAATTAAAACATTTTGTAATTTGATCACCACAATGAATTAGAGAAAAAAAAATGACATACAATATCAATCACGTGAGGAGAGAAGGTGACCAATGACACCACTCTTCTTGAACTAGCGATATTCTTTTTTAAAAAAAATATAGAATATAAAAGTTATAACATTGCACTTCATACATTTTATGTTTATTACCATTATACATTTTTGTCTCTCTCTAAATCCCCTCTTAGATTTTAACTGAAAATTAATTATCTTTAGAATAAGCAATAGAAAACTTTAATACCTAATTAGGAAACTGTATTTTAAAAATAAGGGGACCCGTCAAAAATTCGAAATTACATTCTAAAACATATCTCTTAATTCAAATAGAGAGTTTTTTTGTTTTTTTTACCGTAGATATTATTATTAGGTGATTTTTTATTGGGGTTCCGTCGAGGTAGATCCAAAATTATACAAATTAAAAAAAAAAAAAAGGAATTTAAAAAAAAATTATCAGCCAACGTTTTGGCTTATATTTTAAGCCATCTTCAGGGCTGTAGAAATACAATGTCATGAGAATACAATAATAATTGACAATATTATAATACAGAATTACCATAATGTAANCAACAAACTTACCATTTATAAGACGTTACTGAGACCTATCTGGACGTATGGAGTCGAACTGTGGGGAACTGCTAAACCCTCCAACATCCAAAGAATACAGTCCTTCCAATCCAAAATCCTAAGAATCTTAAGAATAGTTGATGCACCCTATTACGTTGCAAACTTCTTACTCCACAATGACCTTGAAATCTCTTTTGTAAAATACGTTATCAGAACCCGTTTTAATAAATTTCACTCTGACCTTTCCATGCATCCCAATCCTTTAGCCCAAACTCTATCCGTATTAACCATCCTGATAACCCACCACGTTGCCTGAATAGGAAATGGCCGCGTGAACTTCTCATTGCTAACTCTTCCTAAAAAAATTAAAGAAAACGAACGAAACAAACAATTGTAAATATTGTAAAAAGTGCTTTAGGAGTACTGTCATTGGGCAGCTTCTCCATCTAGCGAAACACAAGCTAATTTTAGTTTATTATTATTATTTATATAATTTTTTTAAAATTTGTTGCATATTTATTTTCTTTATATTAATTTATATTGCACATTAGTAATTTAACTTGTACATTAATATGTACATATTTATTATATAATTTGAGAGCACATTGCGAAATGCACGCTGTGCAGAATTTAATTTCTGAATAAAGAGTTTTATTTAAAAAATATTTAAGTTATCGCATTCCTCACAAATATAGACTTACATGTTATTACGCCACTATCGAGATGTTAAGTCTCGCCATTGCATTCTGTCAACAGGCATCAGATAAACTGACTTGTTCCAGGGCTGGAGTTCTAAGCCAATTGATTGGACCCAAACTTTCCTTTTAACTTGATTTACTTTACTTAACTCCTATTTCTCATCAGCTTTCCCAAAGTGAAGTGCTCTAGGAATTGCTTCCAGCTATCACACTGACTTGGTGTGCTTAACTTGACTGAGCCGTTCCGTTAACCGTATATGTCCTAATAGAATTTATATGTCAACATATATTATCTAATTACTATCGGTTTAAGCACACCTTTGGGTATTCTCAATTGATGCTATGGTGCAAAAAATATTTTGACACGTTTTTATAATTGTGTGAAATTAGCGGTGAAGAAATTCTATGTAATCCGATAAAAGAAATTGAAATGCTCATATATATGAGCTTACATATGTAAACTTTCATCTGTTGGTGTTGGGTTAACGACTGAACAAGTAGTGATTGATCAATCAGGGGTGGTTGCAATGGTTCATAAATCTGTGTATTTATAAATTTATTTGTCTATATTTATTTATTTATAAAGGATTTGTATAAAGCTTTGACATCTTCCTATGCATCCACTTAAGGTAATGATAGCCATCAAATAGCACACATATTCCAAACTCCTATGGCGGAATCAAAACCCGCTGCGCTTTGCATGAAAGATGCCTCGACACGTACGATACCCTACTCATTTATTAAATTTAGAAGAAGAATAAATGCGTTGGAGCTTCCTAGAATTTGAACGCTTATACACATATACCCACCTATACATTGCTTAGGCGTATACGTTTTTACTATATAAAACGTAATTTATTATTAATACAAAGGCGCTTTGTTATTTCTAGAAAGATCCCCCAGTTCTGTGAATCACTTAGGGGTGGAAGGCTTCCATACCACCCTTCTTCTGGAGTACCTGTTTGTCAGACCCTTGAGGGTGGAATCTGAGCCAAGGGGTAGGGGGTTGGCCCCTAGTGAAATCGCAATCTCTAGGGGGCCTTCTGGGTAACCTGATCTAGCCGTGACTGATAGATCTGCCGCCAACTCTTCCACATGCCCCATCCCCCTGTAACATTAGACTCTACATACATATGCATGTATGCCTGTTTTGTGTATCCACCTTCTCTTCTGAATACATCTAGCCGTAGTAAATCTCGTTTTTCTATAACCATGTAACAATTTGTTATACTATCTCTACCAAAAGATAATAGCTCCCTTTATAAATATTTTATTTGGTTGTGGTTTATTATCCCACGTAAATTGTAAACAATTAATGAGAGGGAATAGAATAAAAAATCTATCTGTCCCAGCCCAGACTCGAAGAATAAATGATTAGGTTTCATTTAGATTTAAAGGAAACTGAAACGCAGACAGATATTTCTTTTATGGCAAATATTCACATTTTCCTTCTATCTAATACGCTATGGATTCTCACAATGGAAATGTTTTGTTTTTTTCCTAGAGAGGGTAGAATTTGATTTATTTAAGTTTTTATGTATTTTACGTAAATTAAAAGAGAAGAGAAAATGGACACTGGAAAGAGAAATCAAGGCTAGTAATACATGATATAGGTTTTGGCAAGTGTGTAAAATAAATATACAGAAACATATTGGTTATTACTTTATATATTGAATAAACCTTTTGGTTTAGGATATATAAACTTATGTTTAACTTTTGACAAAACGTTGGCAAATAATACAAATTTTTTCAATTGTATCTTGTGGATCTAGAGTAATTGATCTTAAATTTAGAAATTCGCTAATATATATCATAGCTAATGACTTTCATGATGAGTGCCAACAAAATTGGGCTGCTTATAATGTTTCCAAATAATTCCGAAATTCGCTTCATTACTCTTCACCTGCCTAAAGGGCTTTTGGGAATTACACAGTTAGTCTACTGGAAAATGATAAATCGGCTAGAAATATCCCAAAAGGACTCACATCAAATATACATTCTTGTTCGATGATCCTGAATGGTTCCGCCTCATTTTCCCCGAACAGAGTCATCGGACTGAGAAACCCAGGATGGATAACTCCTGACGGTAGAAGAACTATTTCCTTGACTACGCCGAGATTCCAGGGTAGGTTTGCCTCAAAAGCTCCTTTTTCTGATTGCGATATATATTAAAAATAGTAATGTGATATATATTATAAATAAAAATAGTTATTTATTACATTTTGATCTGTTTCTGTTAGATATATATTCAAACAGTGCGCAGTGTAACACTCCTCGCTTTCCTACAAACCGGAACAGTATTTAGAATACCATGATTCAGAGCGGTTCTCATGAGTGATATGAACGACTAACCAGTTCGGCTCCTACTTAAATGTACACTTACATTCAAAAGGACACATACTTTTAGATATCAAAATTCTATTCATCAAATCTAAATTCGATACCTAAATCCTTTTTTTTTCGCAAAGAAATTAGGCAGTAAAATTCTTAATATACCTAAAAAACATAACCATTTGACATTTTAAGCTTTGAAAGTAATAAATTAGTAAGAAATGTTGAAAATTATTATGTTATAGTTTGTTTATTGCATAAGATTTATAAAAATATTGATTATAAAGTATTTGGTGATAATACATTTATAAAACCACATAAAAATTCTAGAAAATTACAATGAGCTCTTCTTATCCTTTATACATTATTTCCTAACATTTATAGTACGTAAAAGAAAATACTATTTACAGTAGTAATAATCTTATTACTACCTTATCTCATTACTGTAGTAGCTACAGTCTTCATAAACCTTTTTCCAAATTTTAAAACATTTTATTATACAGTAGTTATTGAATAATATGTATTTAAGTAGTTAGCTGACTACTGTCGAGGCAAAGACAAATAAAGTCCAGATATAGAGGAATTATATTATTTATAAGTTTTACGTATACCGAGTATTCAATACTTGAATATTATATTATATATTATTATAATAATATATTATATTATTACGATTATATATTATATTCATAATATTGAGATAATGGCTTGATTTTTCCTCATTTGAAACTGGTAAACTTGATTAATTTTGTCGCTACGGTATTTTGCTTTCTTTATAGTTAATAGTTAGCTAATTGTAAACGCAAAAGAGATAAAATAATTAACAATATGGCTCTATCGAAGCCTTCTGTACCTTGTAGAAAAATCTTAAGAGTCAAGAGGTGGATTACTTTTTCGAAATTAAAGATTATTACTGTAAATCTGAAAATTTCTAATGTTTACAGGATTCAATCAGTTTATAAAGGAAATATTAAACTAATATTAAGAACGAAGATGTAATATTTGTTTTCTTGTATGTTAAAAATCAAAAGAAGCATGAAAATCCCTATTGGTGTGAGGGTGTAATGAAGGCGAATGGATAAGGAGAAAAAAAAAATCCTATTTCCGGAGAGAAAAAGGAAATCTTTGTGGACATAGGATGTAGTGCGCCAACTAAAGGAATAATGCCATTTTTTTTTTTTATATTTTTCACTTTTCATCCCCCACCGTGCTCTGTAACTTACTTTCCTTTGAGGGGAAATCTCTCCTTTCGGGCCGTGCCCACCCCTACTTGTCGTGGTAAACCAATCACCCGCTCCACTTCTTCAGCCCAATGTAGTTTTCGATAAGTATATACTATAGTATTATATATGGGGAAGAGAATTTAAAAACTTTACTCTATTTGAACTATGTTTCTTGTAGAAATAAAAGCATAGTTTTACATCGTATATAATAATATTATCAGTTATTTTATTTAGAAATAATTAAATGTTTCTTAACCAGTTTCAATAAGGTGTCACTTTTTATGTTTCTAAGTCCATATTATTCAATTTTTTTTATTAAGAAAAAAAAATCTCTTTAATTTATTGACATTTAGAATTATTTATGTAGGAAAAACGTTATTTAATTTTTATCGTTGGTTAGTTTCATTTATTTACAAATGCTTCATATTCAAAATAAAATTACGATTAATTTATTTTTTTAAGAATGGAAACAAATAAAATTTATTGTATTTATCATTCAAAAAGTTATGACGCAGTCAATTCTCCTTTCCTCTCGCCCTGGGCAAGCTTCTGTTGATAAATACAGACTTATCCTGAGACATGGATGTTTAGAATGGAATGGCATTCTCTACATAACCTCTCATTTCATGACCCTAAGTTTTTGAAAGGGAGACTAATCCTTAAAAAAAAAAAAAAAAAAAAAAAAAAAACTCTTTCTCCCTTTCTCAGTTTAAAAACTTTTTAATTTTTCTGACAACTCGTTGTGGACTGGATAGTGATTGGACTACATATCGCTTGAAATTAACTCTAGAAGTAATAATTTAGTTGTGGTTTATTATCTCACGTAAATGGTAAACAATTAATGGGAGGGAATAGAATAAAAAATCTATCTGTCCCAGCCCAGACTCGAACCTGGATGGGACAGATATATTTTTTATTCTATTCCTTCTCAATTATTGTCTAACTCTAGAGGCTTTACAGACTTCTGAACCAAAAACTCTAGGTTATTAATAGAAAATAAATTTACAATATGCAAGACACACGTTAGTCAAATAGAGTCAGATGAAAATGGGTTATCTAGAGCCTATAGCGGTTTAACCCGGGCTCTTGACAATAAATAAAAATAAGTTTATTACTGCCAGCAAAACACTTAATATAAATCATTTACTGGAAATATAAGAAGATAAATAATTATTTACTGAAAACTTTTACAATATCACACCTGAACATTAAGATGTCGCCTTGTACATAGCTATAAATTAGAGCAAACTGTCACCCAGTATATACCCAGTATGTGAGAATAGTATCAAAATATCCTTAGGCTAACATAATGAAATTAATCGGTACTTGAGTAAAAATTTCCCTAAGTACATAAGAAAATTAGTTTTCTTCTCAATCACGACATCATCAAACCAAGATCAATTTTGACCCAGAAGGTTAACAACTCGATGAGCCACCAAAAGCCCTGTTTTGCTCTGTGCCTGGTCTCGGAACTGTCTCATGGGTCCTGAAAGAGCTAGCCCATAGAATAAGCCAACTTTTTGTGCATAGGTACGAATTTACATTCAAGTACCTATTGAGAATAACTTTGCTTTCTAATCAAAACAAATGAACAATGAATAAATAAACTAATACACTTTCATATAAATCCATTCTTATATAATGCGTATATATTTACGCATAGAAATTAATAAATACACGTTTATTTCAATATTTGTTTCTGAGAGTAGTAGATGTATGTAGAATCTGAGTTTTAACTTATATATATATATATATAACAAAAGTATTATGTAGCATACTGGGCAGAAGATAGACATTTTATAGAGTAGATTTGGAACACGGAAATATCCGACAATATAATTGTTTTTGAACAACTCAAGATAGACAGACACAACTGTCAGAGCTTTATGATGTCGGTGGAGGACATAAAAGAAAACAGGAAGTCCGTCACTTGGTTGTGTAAAATATGCAAATTTCCATTTTCATCATATATAAGTTTGCCTTTCAAAGGCATTGCTGAATTTGAACAGTAAAGAATTGTACACAATCGTCCAACTAACCATTTGCTTGAGCGCAAAGCAACCGGCTATGAGTTAATCACTGAGCTAATACTTCGAAATCTACCCTCTAAAGCAATTGTTTTCCTGACCTACCTCTATAATTGAGTCCTTCGAACCAGCCACTATCCACTTCTCTGGAATTTTCAGGAATTAACTTCCCTTCCCTTACTATCCATCGCTTTCGAGAAAATTATTTTAAGAAGAATGAGGCCTATCATGAATTCCTTAAATATCTTTCACAAACCATCAGATTGTCTTTGATCCCAGCAAACTGCCCAACTAGTGTTTCGCGTTGTTGATTTCATTTCCTCTTCTCTTGAGAAAAGAGAACACTGTTCTGGTGCATTCTTAGACGTCACTCAAGCTTTTGATCGTATATGGTATAATGGTTTATTGTGTAAGCTCAAGCGAATTTCCATCCATTTCTTTAGGGTCCGGAAAAGATCTGGNGGAGCAACACTTCAACAATTTCGAAAACGTACGAAAATGGCTCGATGAATGGATTTCAAATAAAGATGAAGCATTCTTTTGGAATGGTATCCATATATTGCCCGAGAGATGGACAAAATGTGTAGAAAGCGAGGGCCAGTACTTTGAATAAAATATATTATACTTTTTTTTAAATTACTGTGTATATATTTTAAGAAATAAACGACATATCAAACTTGCATACCTGGTATATATGTGTAGAAAATGAGGCACTCGCGGCTGCGATATTCAGTAATCAAGAACAGGTGGGATAGAGAGTGCAGTGCACACACAAAAAGAAAAAAATTACCAGGAGCAAAATTTTTGGGGATCTCTCGCGGCGACGAAGGATTCAAAAAGGATGGGGAAAACATTTCCCAAAAAGATTTTTTTTTTTATTTCTTGCAACATGAATACAGAAAAAAAATGAAAAATATATATTTGTAATATTAGAAAACGAATTTCATACTTAGGAAATTATAAGGATATCATTTTTAGAGGCTTATAATTATGTCTCACTCATTAGGGCATATTTTGCTCATTAAAGAGGATTCATCATTAAAGGGACTTTTCATAACTAGCATCACTTATTATTAGGATTTAGAGATTTTAACTCCTAATTTGAACCACAAAATACGGAATATACGTTAATATTATGTTAAAAAAGCAATTACCAAGAATACTTTTATTGAAAAGGAAAAATTTAAAACACTTTATAAACAGAAATGAATATTTATTTTAGTAATAATATCATAATTTTGGATTTAGAATGTCGTTTGTTATAGTGTATTAAAATTAGTTTGAAAGCGATATATATCTTTATTTAACAATTTTACTTAAAAAATTATTTTACATTAAAGTACATTGAACATTGAAATTGTTTAAAAGAGTAGCCTCCGTTTATAAAGTAACAAATCCTGGAATTTCCTCCTCTTGATATGGCCGGAAGTTAGTGTTAATTTTAGGAGTAATATATTAGTTTTATTGTGAAATTTAAACTTGATCTAGTCTCAAAAGCACAAAAATTTTGAATTTTTATACCTAATAATATTATCCTTCAAAATCTTTACTCTGCTTTAATTTGACTTCAATTTATTTAGAAACGTTCTATTGGGATGAGAATTTTTCGACTACACAGCTATGGCACTGGGAAAACTTTTATGTTTGGAAAATTGTCTCCAAGGATGGACCTTAACTCGGAGCGTATAGTGGACCCAAATCCCCTCAGCCATGCCGGCACCCCGGAAACATTTTCTATACGTGAAACATAAGCTTCTACATATTGCAGCTCAAAAACGTAATACAAAAACGGTAATTTATCTCAAAAAGTATTTCTTTTTAGACCCTATAAAATACTTTATTATTATTTTTCTTCTATTAAAATCATAATTTTATGAAGATTATCCCATCCCTCATTAAATATTGGGCACAATAGACTAGTGGTTTAATATAAATAACTGCACTTCTGAGTCAAGAGACTCAGTTTCAAAACTCACAGTATATAGTTCGTTCTTCTTTTTTCCTGTGCTTCTGTTTAAAATGACCCAACATTTCCTTCGATCAGCTAGTCGTGATTTTGCACCATTTTAATAAACAAATCCATTGATTCGTTTCCTCTCTTACCCAATATGGTCTGTTGCTGGACAGTTTTGACTCCTTCCCCGTTTGAATTTAGTTGATCTTGCAAACCGGAAAGAGCAGTAAATGATACATGGGATTTCACTAAGGCTGATTGCAAAATTTTCAGGATGGGAGAGTTGGAAACGCTATACTTTCGTAGTTACATTCCTAAATATTAACGATTTGATAATGTTCGAAAATTAAATTTTAAACTTATCAAGATCAATACAATTTTTCGTAAAACTAATTAAAAGGAACAAATAACTTCTTTGAATTTTTATATATTTGATTTCTGACAAAAATTAATGAATTCCATCCAGAAAGGCCTAAATAGCGATTTAAAAAAAATTATAATATTTAAGTTTAGTCAGAAAATTACATTTTAAATTAATTACGTTCAATACATTTTTTGTAACGTCGAAAAGAATAAAGATATTATTATTTTAAATTTAGATTCCCCTTTAAGTCACGCTTCGATGTCTAACATTTTCGATATTTAGAGAAAAATGGTAATTTCACTAGTTTATTTTTAATTAAGCTGTGAATAACAGGAAATTCTATCAGCTATTTTAATGAAAACAAATTACTTTAATTAATAATTGAAGATTATTATTTAAAATCTCTCTAGGAGAATACTTTCCTTAATTATCAAAATTACTTCTTGATTGTCAGAATGTATCTTGGGTATAAGATTCATTAAAAAGGTATTAAAAATTTAAACAAATTGCCATAAAGGAATCTAATTCTCGCATTACGTTATTAAATTTCTTTCTTAGTATGTTTTTCTTAAAAACCTTACGTAAGCAAAATAAAATAAATTGATGACTCATGTAAGTTAATGAAATCTTACTTACAAATTTACGTGATTAAAATTAGTCGGGAATATGGAATGAAGTACAAAACGTGCAGTTTCAATGAAGGTATAAAATAAAGAAAATTAAAATAGAATGCCCTTTAATAATAAATATATATAAAATAATAAAGTACAGTTTAAAGAAAAAGAGCATTTATTATTGTCCGCCGAAACTATCGTTTCGCCATTTTAAGGTCATGAAGTCAGAACATTTGACCCAGGTGACAACATGACCCCTCTCGCCTTCATGAAGCTCTGAATATGACAAACAATGTAAGCCGAAACGTCGGAAGATAACAAAAAATAAATTTAATAAATATAGTTTTCATTGTTGTATTTAATCCCACGTAAATTTTAAACAATAAATGCAAGGGAATAGAATAAAAAATCACTCTGTCTCAGCCAGGGCTCGAACCTGGATCTCCTGCTATCCGGGCTTTTATTCTATACTCTCACATTTATTTATTTTAAAATACTTAATTTAAATTTTTTTTAATTTATCAACCTTGACCGAACCCCAAAAAACTTCTCTACTAGTAATGCTTTTAGTCTCCTGAACTCAGCAACAAAAATTTTGGCTAAACATCGAGGATATTTATATTGGAAAAGTGTATTCAAATAGGTTCAGAAGTGGAATTTTTTTTAATCGATTTTATGTTTGATATATATATATATNATATATATATATATATATATATATATATATATAGTGTGTGTGTGTGCTGGGATATATAATGCCTAGAATCGGTGAACTTGACAGCGTAGAGGGGAATTTACTGCTTAACTATCCTTGAAGTTTTCGATGGATGTAATTCTGCCGTTAGACTTAACTCGAAAACATTTCTGGCATTGTTTGGATATAATTTGAGGCTAGCTAGAGCTATTAAGCGGAAAACGCCTCAAGTCAGTGGAAGCAATAGAGCAGCGATTTAGTAGGGGCAGAGAAAGGGGGGTAATGAAAGTTGGAAGGGGTGGAGTAGAGGGGTGATAAATACTCGCTCCCTCCCTCCGCCACCCCCTCGGGCTACACCTGTTCTTAATTAGCCCCTCTTCCCCCCCCCCCCCCCCTTCTCACTAAAAATTCTCAAAACTTACTATTTATTTTACTGTCATGGAAATGAAAATGGAGTGGTTATCTCAGGGATGAGTTCTATTAAATATTAATTTTTTAAATATTTATTCATTTGAAATTTATTGACAGATGCTCTACCTATTTGTATTACTCTTTCGTATTGGTTTACAGAGCGGGATTATTTTTTCTAACGCTCCTTCATTTTTCCTCCTTCATCAACTCCCTTCTTGGTGAAAGATACAAATCTTGTCGTGTCTAGCTTACATTTCCATTCTAGGCAATGTTGTTATATATAGAAGGGTCCAAATCCATCGGCTTAAAGTCTTGATCTACGCTGTATCATTTGAAATTTTTGCACAAAACCAATAAAAAAAAAAATTATAAAATGAACACATAAAATAACACAATTTATATTATTACTTATCCGTAGTTCAAAAATTTAACGTTCGCAATAATCCATATTTTATTAGACTAGTTTTAGGAAAGCTAGATGGATATTATCGGAAAGCTGAATTTGAAGTGCTCATCTAAATATACAAATAAAAATAAAAACGTAGTTATTCGATTTTTTTTTTTTGGGGGGGGGTCAAGGTAGAACAAAAAAAAACAAATTTAAAAGTGTGTATTTTTAAATTATCTGCCAACTTTTTTCTGGATTTACCTTGACCGAACTCCAACTAAAAAAATCGAATAATAATATCTACGGTTAAAAAAAAACTCTATACTTTAAAAATGTAATTGTTTCTTCAAACAGAAATACATTTAAAATATGAGCATAAAATCAATTTTTAAAAAGTGTGGTATTTAAGAATGTAATAACGATTGTTTTGCGGGACTATTTATTTAAAAAAAAAAGGATCAAATTCATAATTACTCTTTTCATTAGTGTCACATACAAGACCTTGAAGCATTCATTTTTGGTTAAAATCGGATGTGTGGGAAGGTAATTTATCGGGTGACAAATATTTATAATGCTTATGTTTTTTGAGTTACGAAAAAGGTTACAAAACATAATTTTTATTTTTTTTAATTTTTTTATTGCCAAAACAAATACAAATATTCTTAATAAAATATGTACATTAAAAAGTATACAAATAATGCTAAATATACAAATTAATATATGGCTACCCTTCCATAAAGACAAAGTCTGTGACATGGAGAGGGAGCTATCACCAATGAACTCCACTTTGTTAATTTAGCAAATGATTAACAGTACATAAACTACATAAATTCTTAACCTAGAAGAGATCAAATAAATATTTACATAATATATAAATAATTACAAAATAAAAATTAACCTACTTTGGGAAAACATACGAGAAAAAGAAAAAAAAAAAAATATATATATATACACACACGCACACACATACATTGGGACATGATACAATACTCCCAATATTCTTATAATATAACAATATAAAATGCCTGTATCAACTTAAAACCTATAATTAAAACCTATAAGTGGATAAACTTTTAATAACCCAAGTGGCTGAAACGTTATTCAGCGTACTTAGGTTGCATGATACGCTCGATTTCTTCCAGGGTAACCCCCTTCAACCATTCGCAAATCATGTTAATGTATTTATTCGGTCTTAAATGCTAAATAATAAATTTAAAGTATAATTCTATAACGATTATGCTCTATAACGTTTATGAAAAAAGCGGTTAGAGGAAGACATTTATGAATGTAACTACGGTGCTTGAGCGTTTCCCCCACTCTTCCTTCCTAGCCAGTATAAAGCAAGGTTAGTGGTTCTACCTTTTACGCTCATTGTTCTCTCCAGCATGTAAATAAAATCACGTTATTTACTCATAGTGCATATATATGCATAGACATAATTAAAGATGAGAAATCTGCTTAGATTAAGCAGTTCCTGCTTGATGGAATTTGTCCAGTAATCCTGCTTGAGCTTGCCTGGAGAATCCTGTTTATTTCTATCGAGAAATTTGAAGAATTACTTTTCAACTGCCTTTTCGCTTAAATTTCATTTGAATATAGACAGAAATTTGACGCATCTTCTCGCAATATAGAGCAAATTATTCATGATTAAATCCTATGTAAATATAGCTCCTCTTTTTTTTTTATATTGATTTAAAATGTTAACGAAATCAAAGCACATTTTCAATTGCTTGAATTTAATTTCCGCTCAACAAACAAACAAGGAAAATGTTTTATTTTCATTATCGTTAATTAATTTAATAAATTATTCCATTTTATTTGTTTCCGTTACAATTTGTAATAAAATTATTCAGGGAAGGCAGCTTTTACAGCCTGGTACTGGTGTGCACTTTATACTCACTAATTATATACCTAACCGTTCTATGTACAGCACCAATTCAACTTTGAACAAAATGAAATTTGTTAGGGTAACGTTTGTGATATGTGTTTCCCCAAGAGATGACTTAAGCATCTCGTAGAGTGAACTAAATTTTTCAACAGTATTTTAACTTGTACGTAATAAATGTTACACTTGTATTTACTAAAAATGAATATTCTTTGTAACATTTATAGAAAATTTGTCCTTTAACAAATTTCGAATGAATCTAATTATTGAGGCCAAATCATGAAAGATGTTTTTCCTATCTTACCTGCTACACTACAGAAATTTTTTAGAATTTCACAGCGATATAAAAAATTAGACTTTACTGTTTACCAGTGCCGTAGATTTTAATTTAGTTGCAAATTTGAGACTCGTGCTCAACTGAGCAGAGGAGAGACTCTCTCTCTCTCTCTCTCTCTCTCTCTCTCTCTCTCTATCTATCTATCTCTCTCTCTTTCTCTCTCTCTCTCTCCCCCCATCACGCTACTTGGCATATACATTTACGAATTTTATTAATAATTTTTAATTTCCAATATGTTCAGTATCCTTTTATATACTCGATTACACACAGTTTTATATTTTCATTAATTATTCTTTATTTGATTATCATATATAGAAATGTTTCTATATTATTTTGTGTGTCTCTCTTTCCTATTCAGCCCTGATGAAGTCCTGAAATTCAGGCCAACGATGGCTAAAATAAAAACTATTTTGGTTAGAAATTAGTTTTTAATTGTTCAACTACCATGAGCGAATTCTCGACGATTCTCTCTTCATAGAACTTGACGTTCAACAATTCAATCCATATTATTAAATTTAGTGTTAAATCTATTATATACCATAGATATTTGTTACATCATAAGAATATTAAATATGTTTGAATGTTATATCATCCAATCATTCCTCACCTACACAATCAGACATTGAGAAACCCAAAACATTCATAGGTGTACGAGAAGAAGCTAAAGTGACGAATAAAGTGTCTCAGTAAGAATATATTATTGTTCGAGTAATACAAACAATTGTTTTACGAATGACGTATAAAAAAAGAAAATTATAATTATTTTAAAACAATCTGGAGATAGTTTGTTGATTTGTTATGTGGATAAATTGGTTGGAGATTCAGTCTCGGAATTGAAAAAACAACAAAAAACTAATTTATAAATGAAAAAGTTTTTATTTATTTAAAGTCCAAGACCTAATCCCCGGCCTGTCCCACCTCATATTTTAAAAAAAGTTTGACGGTTAGACAGGTTTCCCTATTTAAAAATGCATAAACCATAATCATGATTCAGACATTCTATTCCGAGACTTTTAATGGATTTCTTATTTTGGATGCCTTTTTTCTTAACATTGGATAAGTGGGAGGGAGAAATTTATTACAACCAAAATTTATAACTCTTAATAAATAAAAATTTGTACCCTTGCTATTGAGTGGAATTAAAAAAAACAAAAAAAAACATTGCATTTCCGACTTAGCCTGCTTAGATAATCCAGAGTGTTTCGTAGCAATATTAATCATATTCCTAGGGTTTCCTCTTTTTTTTTTTTCCTTAGAAACACAATAAATCTGCTTAGTTTACGCTGCATCTGCATGACAGTATTATCCCAAAATAAGTTATTCTTTATATGTTCAAATGGAGAGATTTTTGACAGTAGATATTATTATTAGTTTTATTTTCGTTGGGGTTTGGTCAAAGTAGATCCAAAAAAAAATAAACATTTTTTTTTAAATTGTATTTTTTTTTTTTGGATCTACCTTGACCGAACCCCAACAAAAATATCTAAGTTATTCTTTATAATTTGATTCGTTATATACTGATGTATGTTTGAAGTGTGATAGAGACGACACTTAGCATGAGATAAGACGTAATCAACACATCGATTTTCATACGTACCCATTTTCTACATAAGAACTGTTGTTTGTTAGATCCTCGTGGAGCCGAACTCAGACAGGTGGCAGAGGAATTGTTGATCCACACCCTCCAACCCCCACCCCTTCATTCCTCCTCCACCGTGGAAAAGCAAACAGAGATGTTTCCATGAAGGTGTTCTGCGGTGCTCCAGCAGTCAGCTGGAGCGAGGCCAGGTCTGCGGTGAGAAATGCCCCCCCCATTCGCTCTGGGACAGTCCAAACAATGTCCTTTACCGGCAACTCCAAAACAGAAACCACATTTTCTCACGCCGACAGCAGAGTATAACTCTCACAATTATTTCCTTACCTCTTTCCACTTGTACCAATCCACTCCTCCCCTCTCTCGGTAGGTAAGCGAGGGAACATAGTTAACAGTAATGATGTGTTAATATGCTCTCACATTAGTTAGATTTATTAAAGAGTAAAAATATTACAAATTATAAATAATTCATAGAAAATCAACCTTATTATAACATTAATCATTTCATTTGTTAGATATCCAACTCCAATTTGATTTATTTTAAGCCAATTCCAAAGGATATTTTCTCTGATCCTATCTATAAGAAACCTAAAATAACATATATATATATATATATATGCATATACAAATTGTGTTTTTTCACTTAATTTNTATATATATATATGATATATATACATCATAATCAAGGACAGGTCGGATAGAGAGTACAGTGCACACACAAAATAAAATATCACAAGGAGCAACATTTTCGGGGATCTCTCGCCCTTCGTCAGTGAGAAGTGAAGAGTTACGTCTCACTGACGAAGAACGAGAGATCCCTGAAAATTTTACTCCTTGTAATATTTTCTTTTTGTATGTGCACTGTACTCTCTATCCGACCTGTTCTTAATTGCTACATATTGCAGCCGCGAGTTTTTTATTTTCTTTATAGACTTTCTATGTATATATATAATTCTGCCTTAAAACATATGCTTGTTTTGTTTTAGATATGTTCAAAAACTAAAGAAAAATTGGTGAAATAGAATACAATAGAAATTATTATATAACTAAATGTGAAGGTATTCTGAAAACATCCCTTTATAGTGAATTGAATGTATGGTTTTGCCAAATAAGTAATTGTCGAAAAAAGTTTTTAAAAGAGCCTGTCACGAAGGAACAGCGTAAACTAAACGATTTCCAGAGTTTGGTAGTTAGTTACTTCCAAATTTAGAGAATATACCTGTCTATAATATATATTATAATTTAACTAATCTTTCTTAAATTGTGTTGCACTAAATTTAGTATTACACCAGTTTCATCAAACACACACACACACACACACACACACACACACACACACACACACGAGGGGAGGTCTATAAGTTCTCGTCCTACTTATCAAGAAGTTGGATAAGATTAAGGTCTTTTGTCATGTTTATCTTAAGATAAAGGATTGTATCATGTTTATCTAATCAGTAGTCATATTCACATAAATTTTAAAAATCCTGCCACTTCTTTTCTAGTACTTATAATACTTATAATTTGATCAGTTTGCACTTGTCATTAAGATGAGCAAGATTGAGTACAAAGCTGTCACGAGTGAATGATAACAAAGTCCGCCAATTGTCGCCTTTTACAATATTCCACATTTAGAGAGTTGTCCTGCCGGGTGAAGCTATCCTGAAATTCGTCAATACACATATAGGAAAAGGGCTTCACGTAACCCATTGTTTGTTGTTGGCTGAGAGTAAAATCATGTTAGCCTTCCCGCCTCCGTCGCGTGGTTCTTCCCACCTCGCTTCACATACAATTCATTTAGACTGGAACGATAAATCCTCCTATGGTACAGGATGTTGCAGATGTGGATAAAGAGTGTGTCAAATTGAAAGCCTGGAACAGCATTTTTCGCCTTGGCTTCTCACCAAGAGCTGCGGATGGAATTTGTCCAAGAGCACAATGAATCGCACGATAACTTACTTATTTTCAAGTAAAGCTCACTGTAATCCTGAAATTGAGAGATCAATAATTTACAAAAAAAAAAAAAAAAAAAAAAAATGAATACTAGGGGCTTAATAAGTTATATGAGTTTTGACGGGACTTAAGTTCCGACCACCCATTCACCTATTATCTATTATCTATTATTATTAAATGTATATTCACACACACACACACATATATAAGGTCGAACGTCGCATTGATCATGATAAACCAAAGTTTGCTTAAAACCATTTGATGGTCAGCATTAATATTTCTTTTATCAGCTTATATCGGTAGCCAAGCTTTGCTAAGCTGCTTTTCACAGTTCCTCTATATTTTTATGACGGATATTATTATTATTTTTATTGTTCACCTAGGCTTCGACGGTCGTCAGATGTATTTACAGTTTCTTCATCCGGGTTGGACCGTGTCAAGTTGTTGATAGTTGCCGAGCTTTCGCTCATCCTGTGATGGCTTCTTCAGGGCTGAATAGTGAATGAATTCTCTATTTGGTGCAACCCGGAAGAAAAAACTGTAAATACATTATTTTAATTACTTAAAATAAATAGCCTTAAAGAAATTTTTATTATTTCAACAAAATTTTTTTTCATTATTATGTTTACTTTAAGAAGATTTTGCTGTTATGCAAATGCTTAAAGAGGCTGCCTCCGTAAAACCTTCAAAATTTGATAAAAGTAAGGAAATATTAAGAAGAAATCCATGAATTTAAATGTCTTATTGCTGACGGGTACTTTCACCGAGCCATAGCAATTCAAGGAATTTATTCTTATTTTTCTTACAGAAATTTATATTAATCTAAATAATAGATTACTTTAGACATTTTTAAAATGAGTTATTAAGAGTGAAAAACAATAGATATAAATTTTGAAATTCTCTTAAATATAAAACAACCCTTAATTCTGAGTACAAATAAGTTGAATAAACAAATGCAAAATATAATTCTGAAATTATACATCTCTTATCTTTAGACGGAATCTTTTTTCAGTACTAAAGATTTATATAAATCCTAATTTATATTTTCATAGGACATTTAATTATCCGTTAAATTTTCTCTGTAATTTCTTCACTATTCGATATATTCTAAGTATTTTTTATTAAATGACCTACGGTAATAGTTATTAAGACTAAACTCTGATAAAAACAAAATTGAGTAAGCAGTAGGTTTTTTTTTTTTTTTAAATAAGTATGGAATCGAATTTTTGTAAATTTATTATTAATTCTTGTCCAAGATGTTTTAATAAGACATTATATTATATATGAGTGATGAATATAATATGTATATTTTTTCTTGATATGTGTTGAACTAGTGTTGTACATTTGACAAATTAATGTATAGATTTTATACTTTTAATGAAATAGTTATGTATATCTGATAATTATGTCTAATATGTAAGTTAAATGAATTAAGTAAAATTATCCAAGTACTAATGTAAAATAATATTTCTGGAAATAAATATTATGTTCTATATAAATTTTTCCGTACTACTTTTATGAATTATTGGATGATGTAACAGCTTTTAATTTATTTTTGCGGTTAATTACTATGAATTGGAGTTTTAGCTTGACTGTTCTTCCTGCATATCAATATATTTATATACTAATACTCTTAACAGTATAAAATAATAGCTATTAAAAAAAGATTGTGTGGGAAATTGAGGTAAATATTCGAAAGCACGTAATATTATGAAACCAGAAGAAGGAAATTTCCTCTCCCCTCCAAAAAAAAAAAAAAAAATTCTTGTTATCAGGTGAGAGCCATTTTTCTTCGGCTGTATTTCATTCTCGGTACGTTTCCGGAAAGAATTATTTTCTCAGCTTAAAATTGATAGGAATTATACAGGGGCCTTGGTTCCTTCTACCTCAGCCATTAGGTAAATCATTTTTAAAGCTAAAATTATAATTACTCTTACCGCTAGATTTATTAAGTATTTGATTATGTAAGTGAAAATAAATGGAGGGTATATCTTAAATTATGATAATTTTTATTCATACTAAGTATGCTAAATTGTTAATGGATCATTAATTCATTTATGATTTGACCTAGTATAATTATTTATATTACTGGCATGGTCAATTAATTTTGTAATTAGTTCCCTAAATATGTAAATGCATATTATATGAAGTTCTAACTGAAAATTTATATGTTATATGAGCTGCTTATGTAAAAAAAATAAAAATAAAAGCCCTGCAATAGGCAATGGACGCTTAGATTTGATGATGATCGCTAGGTGTTCTTTGGAATTCAAAAGGAACCATTAAAATACCGTTTGGAATAAAGGAATGAATTATTGTGGTATCTGTTTTTCTAAAATTCGTTTAAATAATATTTGACAATATGTTTCTAACTTCATAAATTATAGTGTATAAAAACATTTTAATATATGATTACAGAAGCGTCTAAAAATATTTAAATAAATAAATTCCTTGTATTTATAGGTAAACAATCCTAAGAAAATCATTATATCATTATTATATGATGGGGAATTAAAATATAAGCTAGGCTATAAATTTGATTATATTTGAAATTTATGATTATATATATATATATANAGAGAGAGAGAGAGAGAGAGAGAGAGAGAGAGAGATAGAGAGAGATAGAGAGAGAGAGAGAGAGAGAGAGAGAGAGAGAGAGAAATATTTCAAAAGATTTATCTATTTTTCCATTCTTAATGGATAAAATTAAGTCTACTGATCATACTTTGACATAACTATATACAACATATTTCATCATCATAATTATCTTGTGGTTTCCAAACATATGTATGTATGAAATGATGCAGTTTTTTTAGTCGTAAACGTCAAAGAATGATTTTAATTAGGAAAATAAGTCAATGAATATACTATGAATGTATAGTTTACCAGAAGTTAGGGTTTGAATAAAAACAAAACAAACAGTGGAAATTAAAATTATTCTTAAATCGCATCTCTGTCGAAGAAGGTAGAACTCAGATGAGGGAAGAGTATATAAGAGTAAAATAAGGTGTGTTGAATAGAATTTTTTAATTTAACTAACATTGGTTATAAGCTAAGGAGTTATTTTTTCAATTTAGTGTTAAAACATAATGTTTTTCTGTACGGAAATAAGAATATAAGTTTAAAGCATTATTTTTGTTTAGGAAGGATTGGTCAGGGATCCGGTCTTAGAATTTAAGAAAATAAAAACTAATTTGTAAACATAAAATATTTTATTGATGCCAATGTTTCAACCTGAATTTCACGGCTTCTTCAGGGTTATGGACTAGATGGGGAGAGAAAGTATCCTGTTCTGGGATAGCTAAATCATGACTGGAATGAACAGTTTGACTTAGGGTTCGACAATCCTCTAAAAATATATTTGAGTACAATAAGTTCTCAAATATATTCGTACAATAATTACAATATATTCATATTTTAATTGAAAATTAATTTAACAATTTATATTAAAGTGAAGAAATGGCACTCCAGTTTCCTTCGTTGTTTTCCTGTGCTAATATGACGCTTTTCACGAACCTTCCAAGATGAATGTTTACCAAAGAAACTAACACGAAAGTAGTCATTTATTAAGTTTTAGTGAGCAAACTTAGTGTTAAGTAACTCAGCATGCGTAAACTTACATACGTAACTTGCTTAACTTCAAAACAAAACAAACCCAAACCCTCCATGCACACAAACAGTGCTGAACTTTTGAAGATCAATATTTTTATCCACATTGTCAACTCAAGAGCAGTGAGAAAGCATATGACGAACTACTTGAGTTAATATTACAAAAATAATTTATCTTCTGGAAGTTGCATTCTTAAGTAATGCAGTGAAAAAATTTCAATAAGCAACAATGGTATTAATGTTTAACTGTTTTTTATTTATTTAGAAACACCTAACTGAAATTTTAATCAACTGGAATGGATATTTACATTACTCTCACTAATGAAATAGATAATTTTTAAATATTAATATTCATTGTGTTATTTAATCCTTAATGTAAGGGAATAAAAATAAAAAAATCACCCAGATATCCTGCTTTCCGGGCAAGTCTATAGCGTATTAGCATACTTGCTCGGAAAGCAGGAGATCTGGGTTCGAGTCCCGGCTTATGTAGTAAGATTTTTTTATTCTATTCCCTTGCATTTATTGTATAAACAATTTTTAATTCTGTAAATTGTGTCGTTTAGATTGATTGAATCCAAAGTGAAATAATATTAATATAATACGATGTTATTTATAATTTCGTTGTTTGTACGAAATTTATTAGTAGCTAGTTGCTGTTTTAAATGCCCCAAAGTGTAAGATATGTTCATAAAAATCAATTTGAAATTCAAAGAAAAGTATAAGAAGATTAAATTAAAATTTAAAGCGAAGAATATATTGTTCTACTAATTTAATTGTCAGATTTTATGAATGAAATTGATCCAAAAAAGTTGGATTTGGATGGTGGAGATGGGAGGGGGGGGAGAGTGCGTCCTTCGCTGGTTCGGCCAGGGAATGGTGAGTTTCATACGCACTCTTACAACAATCAAAAATTGCATAGGTATAAAATAATACTTATGAATGTTTTCTCGGTTTGTGACTAAACGATTGCCATTTTTTAAATAGATAAATCCAATTCATCAGTCAATCTTCCTTTTAATACTGCCCAGATCATTGAGTAAAAAAGAAGTTCCTTAATCACTGGAATTCGATGAGGTGAAAGGGACGGCAACTAGAAAATATTTTAATATCTTCATTAATTGATATAATAATTATTATGACAAGTTGTTCTTAACAGAGAACAACATTTATACCGAAAAAGCTCCTGCATGTACTGAGGGACAGTTTTATATTCTGAGATTTTACTTGTAAATTTAAAGGAAATACAAAAATTCTTCTGAATAATGACAAGGTCTCGGCCTCTGCCAGCAGGTTTAGTCATGAGCTACGGTCTTCTAGTGTGGGTTATTTATTAACTTAGGGAAAATAACATGGTTGAACCAGTTTGGTTTAGGGTTGTTGTCACTTTTAATACCTTTATTATCAAAGACATGTAATAATAAAGGTGTAGATGGGATAAATAATACTAACTAAATCACTAACAAATAATCGATTATCTATTGTGATATGTATATAGTTAAGGTTAAGTAATGAAAAAAGCTTTTTGTTAGTACATAAAAAATTAAGATTCACTATGAACAAAGCGATATGTACATGAGATAAAAAAGTAGTTTGTTGCGCTGCACCAAATTAGGATAAATAAAAGAAAAGTACAATATAAACAAAATATAAAGCGACAAAAATGTCTTGTCAGAAAATACAATAACAAGAGTTGTTTCCTATTATACAACATCTTTTGTATGATTATGGAGAATATTGACTTAGAGTTAGAAGAAGAAAAATTTTGGATAGACAGAAAAAGGAATTCAATAAGTTAGTGAGTTCTCAAAAAGAAGCTTAAATGTACCTCATAAGGAAGCAATTAAACAAAAAATATGTAGGTTATTAAACCAATACATGACTGAGGAAAACCTCTAAAAAAAATGTAGGAGAATTACAACTTCAGCAGAAAATACCTTAAAAAGAACTGTAGTAACCTATTCAAAGGGAATTCCCTTAAATTAGAAGGTTAGAGGATAGTAATAACATTAACACTGACCAGTGCCGGCTTGATAATATATTCTGCAGAAATAAATAAATTTGAAGGTACCTAATGTCATCATCCTGGCATTCTTACTTATTTTCTTTCCCGCCATATATTTTTTCAAACCAATGAAGTCTCATTAAAGTTGTTAGTCTTTGATGTGAGATCTCGCACCTCTTCAGGATTTTCTTTAGTTACCACCCTAATTTTGATGTGTATGTTTATAGCCAAGTTCTTAAGTTTACAAAGCTTTTTCCTTATTTTTTTATTTGATTTGTGACTTGAAATTTTTGTCTGAGAGTCACAATAATATAAAATTTAAATCTTATTACTTTTTATTTTTTCAGCAATTTCCTGAGTTTGGTAACATATTTGGACTGGTTAATGANCCTACCTTTATATAAATATATACACATATATTAATGAATGAATGAATTAAAGCAGTGACATAATTTTCTCCTATAGACGTGGACAAGTGGGTTATTTATCATTGTTACATCATTTATCCCAACGCGCCATTAACAGGGCATGGTTCAAGTGCACCGCCCCACAACACGATGTGGCTAGAATGACAAACTATTCTTAAGTCCTACTCTGCACATTGTACTCATTGTTTAAGAAACTGTCTGCCACAAAATAAAACTATTGTCGAGAACTGGGAGAGTATTATAAGAAATATATATTCCTAAATGGCTCCCCTCCCCAGTGTACTCTCCTTGTCCACCTACAAAAGTCGTGGAAAGGAGTTTCTCACTAAATCACTGATAAGGCAGATGATAAGCCCAGGCGTGTGTGTGGTAAGTTAGCTAAAAGTGTGACTGTGACTCTCGTCCTCAGAGAGGACTTGTATTTATCTACTCTGCAATTCACCCCAAGAATAGGGAAGGATAAATAAAGATGGGCTGAGAGTATATGGAACTGGCTAGAATGAGCCAGAGATAAGAGGAATGGAAAGTTTTACTTTTTGTCACTTTAATGGGAGAGGCGGTTTTACAGCGTTGTGCTAAGATACGGTAATCGTACCTCGATCCTCTGCAATTTTTCTATTTCTATGTCACGTTCTAGTAGATGTCTTCCAAGGAAATAATATAATTGATAAGGAGGCACGATTTAAAAAAAAAGTTTTAACCTGATACCTGGTACTTATAAATTGTTAACTAATAGGGATCACGGTGGTTAAGGTGGACTCTTAACTGAAGTTTACTAGACTCATGTGCCAAAAGTCCCAGTATCATTACTATCACTGCAGTTTTTTTTTTCTGTGCTTCTTTTTGTAATGGATTCTCTGTACTCCTCTAGGTAACGCCCAGCCCTAATTGGGTACCATTCTCAATTGAATGGGAAAAATAAGGCGGAGAATGGTGTCCTGATCAGACGCTTTCTCGAGTGTACCGTAGGTCGAGAATAAATCCTTAACAAGTATTACCCCCTGCTAATTTGACTTTTTGTGAGGCGTATATTTTTTCAAAATTATTTACCAGAAATTAATAAGAGTAGATTAAAATATGCTCTGATATTAACTCTATACATATTCACATATTTGAGCTCTAGGGACAGAATTTTTATCTATAGAAACAAAGTTTTTAATTTTAATATTCATAATTTAAACCATCGGACGAATATATTCAGAGAAAACACTAATTGAAAAATCTTTGATGTGATAATTAGTTATATTTTTATGAAAAAAAAATAGCTTGAATTAGAATTTCTAACAAGTAATTTAGAGTTTTAAACTTGTAACACTCAGAAAATAACCGAATTCTTCACAGCTTTAATTAAAATGACAGTAATGCTGTAATTAAGATTTATAATCATAAATATGTCAATGTACGTGTTTAATTTCAGATAAACCACTTAGCAGATAAATAATAAAAAATAAAGTAAACCAATTAGGTATTTTAGAGAATCTTAGCAGGAAACATGAAATGTTTTTAGTAGAAGGGGAATTTTATAATTTTTTAAATGGGAGAAATGGTCTAAAAAGAGTGGGGATTAATTTGGAGAGTTCAGATATACTTTACTAGGACGCTAAAAAATTGGCCTAATTTAGCGTCAATTCATGCGTAATAGACTACTTTATTGTGTAATATCATACAGAATATTCAAGCTTTCTAATCGTATATACTCGTATATCTATAATTTTATTTGAGTAAGTTCTTGGAAGAGAATAATTGGCTCTGTGTCGTAATAATGTTCACATAAACCTCTTTGATCTTGTACTGGCATTTGTTACAAAACGATAAACAACTTCAAAGTCCTAGCCTAACAAGGAAATATATATATATTATATATATTTATTTGACTAAGTTGGACATTTTCCTTTGTTTTAGTGACGGATTTGGTTATTACTATAAATTACAGTGATCAAGATATTTTGAAAAAATTAAACTTATACCACATTTTTAATTCTTAAAGACTCGCCATATATATATATCTGTGTGTGTGTGTGTGTGTGTGTGTGTGTGTGTGTGTGTGTGTGTGTGTGTGTGTGTGTGTGTGTGTGTGTGTGTGTGTGTGTGTGTGTGTGTGTGTTTGTGTGTACGTGCAGACTCTGGCTTTAGTAATTTGTAAAATAAATAAAGATAATTTTGGCTTATTTTGCAAAACGTTGGTTGAAATCAGTCGATAGTGAGGTGGAAATTAAATGAAGTCGAAAATAAAAATCGTCAATTTAATTTTTATTCAAGAGATAAGGATACATGTATTGTAGATTACAGGTGAAATAAGTTATTGCATAACATTTTATTACAAGCATTATTATGAAAAAAAAAAGGTAAGGAAAATATTTAAGAATGTGATTTTGTGTACTTCTATATTTACCTCCTTTTTGTAAATATAAAAACCAAATTCACTATATATTTGTTTTATTGTAAATCCTAATTTCAAAGATTTTATTTATATCGCATGAAAGGGAAAAGGTGTTTAAAGAAGAACTAAAAGTTGTAATCGTAATATCATTAATCGTAAATGATATTACGATTAATAATCGTAATATCATTGTTTTTATTCGGCTCATGAAAATTATAACAATGAAGACTATAACAGTAAATAATAAATGTTAAATTTAATTAACAACGTTATATTTTATTATATAGGCACCTTATGAAAGATGTTCATGAATTTAAGGGCGATAGCTGAACACTTCCTACAATCCTCCTTTTCATCTTTGTTGTCCTACCTTTTTACGCTCAATTGCCTCTTCTGCTGATGACATTCGCCATTGGCTCTTGCCCACGTCCACCCACAGCTCATGGGGAGTATTCCTTCCCTACGCCACTTTTCTGTCTCAAGGCCTATTTTATTAAGAACCAAACAGCTGATCTCTCTTAGCTCATGATGACATGATCTCTCTGTCTGAAAGAAACGGGAAATTCTATTGACTTTATTCGATAGGGGGTATCGATCAATTTGAGATGATTATGAAAGGTCACCCCCCCCCCCGGACCTCCAAACCATTCAAGAGGCAAACTGTTAATGAGCGCTCTCTCACCGATAACGCTAAGTGTTGCTCCAGTTGTACGGCTGGAGTTGCCGCATAGATCAGCCGTCTTCCTCTCCCCTGGAAATTCTACTCCAGTAATCTTCACTATTTCTACTGTTAAGGATTCGGAATCTCAAAAACAATAGGTACTTACAACTTTCATAATAAAGCTGTATGATTTATGTTTGTTTTAAATCCTTTTATTTATTTATTTTCATAGCTCAGTATTATTTGTGTTCAAAAAGTTTTACTATCAACTTTTATGGTACCCCATTAAAAAATTAGGTGTAAAAAAATGTACAGAAAATTTTTTTTTTAATAAACAGTTAATTCACAGAACTTTTATGGTCCCTATGAATCAACTATAGAAATTTTTGTTTCTGTATAAATGAATTATTGTAAAACCCAAAAATATGTTCAGATCAGAATTATAGATATAGTTTGTTTGAACACTTTCTTTGCTTTCAATTTTTATAGTAAAGAGCTACTTTTTGAAAGCCGTTAGATTAGTTATAACTAAATAGAAAAAAAAAACCATCAACATCATAATTACTGATATAAATATGAAAGTATAATTTAACATAATAACCCTCTTTTTAGTGAAAAACCAAAATTCAAGATGCGGACGGACCTCTTGGATAATTGGGCCCCTCATCCGAATATTTCGTGATACATTTCAATGTAATGATGTCAATAATTCAATGAAGAGAGAGTTATCAGAAATTCTGTCTTAGTAGTTAATGAATTAAAAACTAATTTTTAGCCAAAGAAGTTTTGTATTTTAGCCAATGATTTGGCCTGAATTTTAGGCCTTCATCAGGGCAAATAGGGTGATGAAGAGTGAGAGAGAGACTCGTGCTCAATATTGTCTATTGACTCTGAGGAGCAGGAGTCTCTCTCTCACTCCTCATCACCCAATTTGCCCTGATGAAGGCCTGTAATTCAGGCCAAAACATTGGCTAAAACACAAAAGTTTTTTGGCTACAAATTAGTTTTTAGTTCTTGAGCTACCAAGACAGAATTCCTGTTAATCCTCTCTTCTTAAAACTTGGCGGTCAACAAATTTACCTCCATAATGATTTTAAGTTTTAAAAATAAATATTGATATTTTAATATTGAAAAATGGTTATAATACTTAAAAATGACTATAACCTTAATGTATAGGTAGATATTGGAAATGTAAATACCATCCTTTCAATGATCAGTAATTTTCCGCTTCTGATTAATTCATTAATATACAGTAAAAGAGTTATTATTTTATATATCAATTCAAGTGAGATTTGTTTACATTAAGGACATTGACTACTGACGCTAAACGTATTTTAATAGTGCAAAAATTTTTTATTCTTTATTTTTTATTTGAGTTATTTTTAATTATTTAATTTTATTTTTCAAAGCTATTGCTGGTTTTTCTTTTCCTTTCTCTTTCATAATTTTGTCTATAAACTACTATAAAATTTAT
>KZ807115.1:701450-714114 GCA_000696205.2 Oncopeltus fasciatus
TAAAAGAGATCGCTTAATGTCGGAACACCCTTCACACAATGCGAATATAGAGCTAATACAATAAGTAAATATTTAGTTCTGTATATTAATATTTTTATTAATCTTTAATTAAATAATTTTAAATTGTTTTTGTTTTTTTTAAATATTACAAAATAAATCACTCCTCATTCATTTTTCATTAAACCAAATGGAGTTGAGATAAATAATTATACTTTACAAGACACATTTCATTTATTTTAAGAAATATAAGTATCTATGACATATTCAGAGCTAAATATGACTTCAAATTCAGAGATCACATTCTTTCCTGGCTCTCTATGCTGATGAAAAAGCGATTCTCTCTTCTCATCCTGATTCCAAAACCGCTTCCAAAATCTTAAAAATCCACCTTGATGCTATTTAGCCAGTGGTAGAGCTAATGGAAAATTATGATGAATGAGTCTAAATGCGTACAGGTCAATTTTCAGCTGAGAAAAGATTCTCCTAATTATAACGTATAATAACATCCCTAATGCCTCTCTCCGATTCAGTCCGTTACCTTGGGTTCCATCTTGACTCTCGACTAAACTGGGGCTAACATATCAAACTTTAGCGACAAGAAATCAACAAACGCCACGGACTCTTACACAGACTTTTAAGCAGGCGAACACGACTCACAACAGAGAACCATCTGACACTGTACAAGGTATTACTACGACCAATCTGGACATACGGAGGAACTGTGGGGTTCCTCTAAGCCTTCCAGCATCCAGCGAATACATCCTTTCAATCCAAAGTCCTAAGAATAATTGCAAATGCTCCATATTATGTATCCAACTCTAACCTTCATCACAAGTTTAATATTCCTTTTGTCCAAGACCTTACCTCCACCTGCTTCACATTTTTTCACAGCAAGCTTCCATATCACACTAATCCATATGTCATATCCCTTTCGCCGGACTCCAAACCCTAAAACCCTCCCCGACGACTAAAATGAAGATGGTCTCGTTCAAGGGTTTAATTGACAAGGGTCAATGGGCCCCTTCTTTCTCCAAAGTGACATTTTTTTCTAATTTTCTAATTTTTTTTTGTATATATGCTTATTATTAAGCTATCAAATTACAATATCCATTATAAGGAGAAAATAATAAATAAAGATTAATAAAAAAAACACTATCAATAAATAAATAAAATTCTGTTTATTCAATTTCGTCTTCTTCTTTAATTTTTTTTTCTTATGTGTAAGAAATTTCAAACACCTAGCGTCATAACTATACTGAATACAAGTTTTATTTATATCTCAATAGACAGCTATCTTTCATATCTTCCACACAATAAAAAAACCAATTGCTTAGCTCGATTTTTCTTTTGCCTTCAATTATTCAAAAAAAAAAAAAAAAAAAAAAAAAAAAAAAAAAAAAAAAAAAAAAAAAAAAAAAAAAAAACCAACTCATTTCAGCTAACAAACTCAAAATCTTTTAAAAATAAGGTTACATATTTGAATTTATTTCTATTTTATATATCTGTCACTCAGGAATTTCCTAATTAAGTGAATTTATCAGTATATTTTATTTGAACTCTCTATGTCTTCCGTCCATTTCTTACACCTATAGAAAATATTTCAATAAACAAATCAATTTATATTACTCAAAACTAGGTACTAAGGCCACTGCAACAAAACAAATTTGTTTACTCCCACTTGACTTTTGAAGTAATCCTCCACTCCATTACATCCGACTTTGCTCAATAATGATCTCTGTTTTCCGTTTAATTTAAAAGCGATATATCAAATTCCAAAAAGAAAACAACTAATTTAGGGTTATGGATATCTCCATTCCTAACTGTCCAAATTCGCTGTGTAATTCCTAGAATATTTCTTTTCTATATGAAAAATTGTACTAAATAATAATTTTAACTTGAAACTAAATATTACATGCGCAAAATTGTAAAAATTTTTAAAATGAAACTTGACATTTCATGTTATCGACCACTCCTATTTTCCAAAACTAACTTTGCCTTTCCGAACATATTTAAAAGCGAAATGCTAAATTTTTCTGATGCTGCGGGTTCAAATCCCGCCAGGACAAGCTTTTGTTTACAAATAAAATCCTGTCTTGAGTCATGGTTGTTTAGAATAGGGTGGCAACCTGCAGTTAGCCCCTCCCTCTATGACCCTAAGTGGTTAAAAGGGAGGCTAACACTATAAACTAATTTTAAAAAAACTTCTAAAATATGTATTGTATTTTATCAATAAGCTCTATAAGGAACATAAGCTTTTTTGCTCGTTTTGCATTTGTGGGGACAAACAGATAAATGTCAATTTCAAAAAGAAAATCTTTAACTTTGGGGATTGACTTATTATATATGTAAAAAAACTTACTAGAAGGAAAAAAAATATTGTTAGTAATATTTTTTGTGTGTGTGTTCACTAAACTCTTTATCCAATCAGTTCTTGTTTACTATATATATATATATAAATGTATAGNNNTATGTGTGTATATGTGTATATATATATATATATATATACACATGCGTTCATTGACATTTAATGTCCCTTAAAAGACATCTCCTAATAATTTCTCATATACTTATTTTCATGTTTTGAAATTACTATTAGTCTATCAATGCAAAAAGAAAATTCAACTCTATTTGAATTAAAATGTTTTGCTGCTATCACCGATTACCCTTTTATTTTAAGCAAATTTCCAGCCTGTATATAAGTATAAATATTATATATATATATATTAGTGACTATCATTTTTGGGATAGTTTTAGTGGGATAGAAGTAATTTTTCAAAAAACCTGTCATAAGAACATCCTCAATTAGCTACATATCAATGGAATTCGCTTATTGTGTATGCCATAGTGCATGCGATTAACTACACACACACACGACTACCCATGAGTTTTAATTTTATACATGGAAAGACTGAGGTGTTCTCCTCTTCCGAACATATCAATATACAAATTCAAAGAGATAAACACAAGGTATCTGGTCTTATGTATCTGGTCTCATGTATCTCAACTGAAATGTAAGCCTCCGTGTTGATCCGTAATTAATACCTCGGTACGTAATACTACGAGCTGATCATCAGGGCTTCACTCCAGCTGAGCGAGTGAAACTTCTCCATTGTCTCGAATTCTGCCGAAGTTCACTGCCTGTAGTGGAATTCTTGCTCTTGTTATTATTATTATTATTATGCGTAACACCTGTTAATATGATACATATCAGGAGTGCGATCATAAGCCCTCGGAAGTAGAGTACCCCCCCCCCCCCACCATCTACGACCCTTACTCTTCTTTCCCACACCTTCTCATTCCTCCCCTCCCCCTCCATTTTTTTAAACTGGATATTCAGGTGGAAATTTATGAATATGTGCCGATTTTCAAAATGTGCCGAAATGATTGCAGAAGTCTGTATATGAATCAAAAATACTAGTGTAATTCACCAGCCATTATTGCTATTGATTAGAAATATTTTTTTAAATTTTAATATCGACATGGTTTGTGTAACTTAAATCTCTCTTATAAGTCTCTATTGTTAATAACCTATCTAATAAAAATAGGTCTCACCCACGTACAATTTTTGAAATTAAATTGCGATATTTAAATACGGTTCCAACCAATATATTTTAGTGTGTAAAGTAGACAATTCTTCTTTATTTTTTATTATTAATCTGTATTTAGGAAAATACAAATTATAATGAAATTTATTTGTGTAAGGGAAAAGAGGAATTAAATTATTACTAGTAGAGGTTTTTACCATTTTTTTTTTTTGTAAATACTTTTTATTGTACACTTCCCTTCTCTCCGAAAAGCTCACATCCTCGAAAATGAACTTGTTTCATAGACATTTGCTTTTGTTCTTTTTGGCGATGGGGGGCCTGTTTCCCCGAAAATGGAAACTTTCCTTGTGTGTTCTATTTTGTGAATCCTATTCTTTTGTTTTTCTTTCTTTATAATTCGATTGAAATTCGTCGGGGTTGTGAAAGCTTTGTTTTCTTACATACAAGTCATGTATATTTACTTGTTAGGGACAAAAGGAAAAATATATTTATCAGCAGAAGGTTTTTTTTTAAAGATTTATTTTATTTCATAAGGGAAATTTTCTCTCTACACGTAAAGCTGCTTCCCGCTTTGAAACACTCCAGTTTCAGGGACTTTGTTTTTGTTTGAGGAGGATAAGAGAGAGTTGGAAATCTGTATTTAAGATAGTGAATGTTTTATTCGTATAAAAAAAAAAAAATTTTCCGTATAGAATAAATTAATAACTCCAAAGTGGAACTGGATTGGAAATAAATAAAAAAATTGTCTGTTCTAAAACGGTTAAGGCTGCCTACGATAAGAAAAAACATTATTGATACTACAGTGTATATGCAATCCTACCAAATATATTCTACTTTCAAATAAAATTGTAAAAAAGAAAAAAAATTGTTCGATACGTTTTCGAAGCACCTAATTAATAACTATTTGTAACAATAATACTAACAGGTATTAGGATATCATATATTGATTTGCATTATATACCCCTCTCCTTCTCCTCCTACGCCAATTTCATTTATTTAAGTTATTCAGCAGTTTATAAATAGAAAATCAAATGCAGAAATTATAGTTTTCTTCTTTTAAAAATTTAATATTTTTATTATATATATATATATATATATATATATATATATATTTGTTAGTTGAAAGTTATTTTTATATAGAAAAATTATGAGGGAAACATATATTTAGCGGTAAACTGGCCATGGGACGTGAACTTAAATTTACTGTAGGAGGGTGGAGGCAGAGATATATCAGGAGTNTATATATCTGAAAATCAAAATATAATTCACTAATAGTTATGTATACATATATATCTATACAAACATGGATATACATAAATTGAAATGAAGTATGATTTAAGCTTCTCTTAAATAGTATTGGTGTGGATAATGAAAAATTTAAAAAAAAAATGTAATAGTCATGTCAGTGCACCAAAGCTAATTTCTTTTTAAATTCTTACGAAAACAAAAAATGCCCGTAAACAATTTGATACAGACGTATTTCTCTATTTTTTTAATTAAGCATACTTCAACATTCATCTCCAATTGCTAATTGTAATTGAAAATTCTATGCACAAATTATAAGGTATTTTAATTATTGTTCAAACGATCTCAAGCTATGTTCAAAGTCATGACAATTGGATCCATAGTGGTTCTTGTTACGGTGATACCGTCTTGACAGCCAACATTAAGCAGTAAATAGTATGTGTATGTATATATATATATATATGTATATGATTGTTCGTAATATATTTATGAAAGAACATTTTTTTTTTATTAAATTAAACATGGAAAAATTCTTGTTTATTGATTCTTCACAATTTTGCCTTTTGATAAAGCTTTGCACTGACGTGTTGTTGTCTCATAACAGTTTCCTCATTCGCAGCTCTGCAACATATGTATGGAAAAACAGTAGACTCTGTCTATATGGTAGGAAGTGTTATCGATGTTTGCATTCCATATTCAATTTTCCGCCTATCTCGCTCCCACTTCTACATTCTCTCTCTCTCTCTCTCTCTCTCTCTCTCTCTCTTGTGTAGCTTTTGTGTGTGTGTATGTGCGTGCAAACGAGCACTTCGGTTATATCTGCCTCCCTCGTTGTCTCTCACCTCACCACCTCCGATCTCTGTCATTCCATTTGTATTTCTAACCTCAGTTTAAATTGAAAACATTCAAATTCAATAAAAGCAAGAATATCACATTGTTTATTTTTAATATAAATAATAATATGAACAAATTTTCATTCATATTTAATGTCTTTTGACAATATGTAATTTTTGATAAAAACATCATATTATTACATTGATATAAAGTGTAGTACCATAAATTAGGTTTATTGTGTGTTTTATTTTCACAATTAATCATAACTTGCCTTTGGCTTTCATTGCAAACATTACCTAATAGGAAATAAAAATTGCCTAATAGTGTACGCAGCATTAAAGCTATCTATGGCACATTTCTTGTGCCACATACCTATAAGCCATCTTATACCACAATCCTTTTTTTGCATCAAAGTATTCTGATTTTAGTAATTTGCTTGAGAATATGAATTCTGACAGTTTTTATTAAACCCATACTTGTTAATCTTGAATTCTCTTAAAAGAGATAATACAAAAAATACCTGTGATCTGGAGATGCATGATTAGTTGACATTTTCCATGCCTGTCGGTTTCATTTAAGACATAAAGGAAGCAGGCAGGTAGGTGTAAGTTAGCGCCCAGTGTCGAGTTTGTTGACTTCTGGAAGAAGGAAACAATTCCGAGTGAGGAAATGTTTGACGGGGATTGGGAGCTGAAGAATTAAATATTGATTTGTAAGCAAAGTTTCATTTTTTCTGCTAACGTTCAGGCCTGAATTTCAGGCCTTTATCAGGGCGAATGGGGAGAGAGAAACATGATTTATCAGTCAAGTAAATATTCCTTTTCAAAATTAGCTATTCCCTAGTCAAGGTTTCCCCAAGAGGGTTGACATCACTGCTAGAAAATCCTAGTAACTCTACAAGTAACAGTACACTCATCTAGAGTTAACCCTGCAAATATTAAATACGTTTAAACATTAAATAAGTTTCGGGTTATTGTAAATACGATCATTGTCAAAGGACGTGATCTAGATTCCCTTTTATCGGATGCCAAAGTTTCCATCCGCTAAAAGGACAGTACTTCCTGTTAAACCACACTTTTAAAGTATTAAGTTTGTAATTAGAAAAAGGATCAAGATTGTGTTACGATAGGATCACATAATAGTTAGTTTCGCTTTGCAACAATTAAAAAAAAAAAAAAAGAAGCAAATCTCAATTACATAAAATTAATTTTCTGTAAAGGACTTTGTGGTCTGTTCAACCATTCGCTTATACCGATCCTACACTGGAGAAGTGTTATGGTCGGTTCATAATATTATGTGTGATTTTTGTATATATATATATATATATATATATATATATACACACGCTCTGTAATGTTTATACTGTTCTAGAAAATATTTACAAAATACGCTAGTTTAGAAAGATTTAGGGATATAACGAGGGCCATCCTCGTCCAGGCCATACTCTTGAGCACTTCCTCCAACCTTTCTTCCCGTATATTCTAAAGAATAATTTGTAAACAAATATGTTTTTATTGCTACCAACCTTCTTCGGCTAAGAATAGGGGTGATAGATGAAAAGAAACTTACTTCAGAAGAATTATTTTGTAGTTTTATATAGATACATAAAGTTTATATAGAAAATGAAACACTCGCGGCTGCGATATGTAGCAATCAAGAACGTCCCAGTCCTTCACTTCTCACCGACGAAGGGCGAGAGATCCTTGAAAATTTTGCTTCTTGTAATTTTTTCTTTTTGTGTCCGCACTGCACTCTCTATCTCACCTGTTCTTGATTGCTATTATATATTATATTTATTTATTTATTTGTATATACTCATATATGTGTGTGTATGTATTATAATCATTTATTTATTTTTATATACACATATATGTGTGTATGTGTGTGTGTGTGTGGATTACTTGACGTGGAAAATTCAAATACAAATATTCTTAAACTGCAAAAGTGGGGATTCATTTAGTTTATGCAGCTCCAATGCATGACGGACTCTTTAGTCGATTGTTTCCCGAAAGAAATACGAGACAGAAAGGGCGGACCTAGATGTGGTTTCATGTTGTCACCAAACCCTCAGTACGCCTGCTTTCGAAGTTTTTATTTTGCCGCTAGTCCACCAATGTAAATTAACATGTTATATGAACCCCTTGTGAACTCAGATTGGATTCTGACTGTATAATTGAAAACCTGAGCATTAATGACAAGCTCTTTTACATGGTCTGTAGTTGTCTTTCTGGTATACTCAAATTTATACCAATCGTTCTGTTTGGTCTCATTTGTCCTCAAGATCGATATGTCAACTGCAAATAAAATTAATAAACTGAATAAAATTTAGTTGAAGCAAGGGGATTAGTAAAGCTTTGGACTACTTTCAACCAGCTTAGTATAACGATTTCTAAGAATGTGATTCGCAAAAAGTGATGTGATAAAATGTAAATATAGGTCCAGGGGGGAAATACTTGTTAAATATGTATTAATTCCCTACCTACGGCACACTATAGAAGAAGCTTGGACAGCACACCATTATGGCCGCCTTATATATTTCCCATTGAAAAATGAAGAATGATTTCCCATTGTGTCGGGATGTTCCCTAGGAGCACACCAGAGTTTCTCTAGTTTTTTACAAACAAAAGCACAATTGTGCACTGTGAGCATTGAACCTAGGACTATTGGCTCTGGAGTCCTGTGCCTTGACAGCCTTCTCAAAAAGTAAATTAAAAAAAAAAAAATAATGTTGCATTGACGTTTAGATTTATATTCGCAATTGTACCTAAAATCAGTTCCTAGCTACCAAAAATTCTAGCCACGTCGAAGAAATTGTGTTTATTTGCCAATTCTTCATGGTGAAATGTAGTTAGGGATATGATCGGTCGTATATAAGGTGGAGTGGAGACCATTCCATGCATACTTCTAAGTATGTGGGGTATTGACGGTATGATATATCAGGACAGAACTCACTTTAAAGCCAAAGTGTTCACCGGTTTCAGTTTAATAGCCCCTTCTGAGTAGACCATCTATCCTGGTGGGATATTCCTCAACGCCCGTTCAATGAATACCAATGAACTGCACACCCCTTCTCTCTTCCAATGAGATTTTTTTTTTATTTAATGTATTCCGTGCTTTGTAAGGGCTTTCAAAATGGAAGCCATTGTGTAATTATTCATTTCCTTCGGGGTGGGAGCAGACTTTTATTAGCTGCAGTCAAAACATGGGAAAGTTTTTGTGAAAGAATTTTATTCACTGGAAGTCACATCTCAGATCCAAATTCATCATGGAAGGATTTTCTTCAAGTATATTATATCAACTATGAATTATTATTCCACAAAATGTTTTCTATGGGATATCATAAGTCATCAAGAAGAACCCGGGAAATTAATTATGGTAACTATTTAGAATTTTAAAAAACTGATTATCTTTTTAATAATATTTTAGAATTCTTCTTCCAGGTTGGACCGTGTCAAATTGTTGTTATTAGCCGAGCTTTCGCACATCATGTGATGGCTTCTTCAGGGCTGAAAAGAGAATGAAGGTTGTAAAAGAGAGGTNTTTTTAATCATAGATGATACCGAATAATGCATGCAAGTTTTATTAGGTTTGGATCAATTGAAAAATAAATCTGGTAAGTTGTAAGAACCATTTATTTCATTGATTTTATGTGTATTCTTCTTTTTATAGTACATAATATTGTGTATATTTTACTTGTATATGTTCGAATTACTCCATTGAAAAAAGGAAAAATATAGAACAGACAAATTATATATATATAAACATTTCTCGCTAAAAATATTCTATTAGCAAAATTTATCGAGTTGTAACTGATCCAATTTATTAAAGACAAGCTAAAAATATGGTTCGTATATAAGTGTATATATACGTATATGTGTGTGAAGGTGTATGTTTGACCTTTGTGTTCCTCACTGTTATTAATCGAAATTAATTCAAGAGAGAAAGGAAATACAATACTATTAAACACAAAATATTAATTTTAATTTATTTTTTAAAGGAACATTCTGGATGCGATATAATGTGCTTCAATATCAGAATAAATATATCAAATTGGGAAAACAGACGATCTTGAGAGTTTATTATCATATAAGAAATTCACTCAGTTAATTAGTTAAAGTTTATTATTAAAGATGAAAATGTGTATTTATGGTAAAATAAATATGGCTTCATGAATTGAGATGAAAATAATTCTGTTAGAGAAAATTCATATATTTGTACAGGGTTAATGGAGGACCATGACATAGTTTGTAATGCCGCCATCTCTGTACAACCTGAACAAGCGTTGTAGGTTCCCACGGTTGATGTGTTGATGTGTCGCTTTTCGACCCCAGTTCTGAGCAGAGTCCCATCATTGATTACCCTCGTTATTCTGGTGGTCTTCATGGCTGGCTCGAGTAACCCATCTCTACTCATGACCTCCTTGAGGGGCGCTAACATGTGGAATTACATCTGGAGTTTCCCCTTCCAGGACGAACCAGCACGTCACACACCTTTCAACCCTAGTCCTTATTACCGCTCGATCGACTTTTATCGATTAGGAGGCTTTGAATATCCACCCAGGGTAGTGGTTCAGAAATACGAGCTATAAGTGCGTAACAATTAGGCATATTAAGGGAGGATTTTTGCCCTCCGTGACGCCTAAGAGGTAACACATCTGGCTAAATCTTATCAGAGACCAGAGAGGTAGAAGTAATTCTCCTCTTAATTTTCTCCCCGATGCCATACCCTCACATGGAATTGGCCACAAGAAAGGTTGCCGGTGAAAATTCATCTCCACTGACTGCTACGAAGCTAAGTGTTCGTTGTGTCTCAACCTGATTAAATGTAATGTTTGTAAACGTTGGATGAATCACAGGGATTCAATTTTTTTACACTGGAGCTTGTATAGACCTAAAGTGGAGCTTTAGTTAATTTCAATGAAATAAATCATGACTTATAACCCAAATTTATAACACATGCCATTACTTTATTTTCTATTTTTTTCGTTAATATATTTTATCAGTTTATTTTAATTAATATCAATTAAATGGGGCTTGTACTTAATTTAATTTTAAATTTTCTTTCTCTACAAATATTGATACAGTCTAATCACTTCAATTCATTCCTGCATTTTAAATAAATAATCAAAATGCGCTTGATGGAGTATTCATTCAACAATAAGTGTTTAATATTTGAGCAAGGACGAAGGACACTCCATAAGCAAACAAGTGGTAATTAATGATTGCAAACATATATGTAAACCTATTTGTTTGCTTGTTTTTATTTATATTGAGTTTATGTAGATTGGATTTTTTTTTTAGCAAGCAGAAACGATTCCGAAATTCTATGTTCTTTTAATTTTATGTAGCCGAGTATAAAAAAATATTGTATGAACATTTTAAGGAAGATGCCATGCGCCTAAACTATCATCAAAATTGACCTATGACTTTGATCATTTACCGAAACGAAACCATTTACATCATTTGAATACTTTTGTTGTGAACTAGGCTCCTAGAAGTCTCCTGAACCAATTTACTTTTACCTTCGCCATTAGCTTTTTGAATAGAAATTTCGGTATTACACTACTTTAGCGAACGCTCAACGCAGTGAACCCTTATCAGTTATATATATATATATATATATGTGTGTGTGTGTATGTGAGTGTTTCTGTACTGGTGATTAAAAATAATGATAGAACACCCGACGAAAATCAGAAGAATATAAATATTCTGGAAAAACCAGTCGATCATCCCCGTAGATGAGAGGAAGAATTATTTTGGTGTTTTGTAATTTTTTTTTTTTTTTTGTAATTTTTTTATATCCGCCTCAATATTATTGGTAGTCCATTAGTGGAATAAATGATGGATTCATTAAAAAGTAGCTTTGAAAATTTATAACTAACTCACAGGAATAGTTCTGAATTCATCTCTTAAGAATGCTTGTAAATACCATTTAAAGCTTGTATATCGGCTCTAAATGCAAGATTATTCAAGGAGATCTTGTGTGAAACGTTTACATAATCAGCTTGGGAAGATGAAAAGGTTGTAGAAGTAAGTGTAGGGGTTGGGGGTAGTTGAAGAACGATTCATTCACTTAATGGACTGTTTATTGCCGCAAGTAGTCTAAGATATTGAGAGGGCGGTGGATGTCTCTTCTAACTGGCTGCACACTCCCCTGGATTAGTCCTCACACCCTACCCCCAGAGCTCCTGCCTTCAACACAAAGATCCCTACAACTTGCTACCCCTAAGGGAATTAGTGGATTGTTGTTTATGTACTGTCTAATTGTAGGGAAACTCATTTTTATATGACATATTTAGTAATAATATTTATTTTATTATATTTAATGTAGTAATAATTTAATTTAATGTTGTAATGTATCTCTTAATGATACATCTTATATATATTTAGAGAGAATGTTTTATTCNGAAAAAATCACAGAGAGTAAAATTTTCGGGAATTTCTCGCCCTTCGTCAGTAAGTAGTGAAGAGAGACGGGTCAATATATATATATATATATATATATATATATATATATATATATATATTTGTGTAGCCTTTTGGATATAGAGATCTTTTTTTTTAGTTCTATATGTTAACCCACCGCGTCGCCTGAATAGAAAATCGCCATTTGACCTCCTCATTTGCAAAACTTAATAATGCATAATAATTAATGAAAAATCAAATCCGTAAACAAGTACTCACCTTTTTTTAATTTTTTGTATATTTTTTTAAATATTAACTTATATTGTAAATATTATTTTTAATGTTAACCAGCACATTATAAGTTGCACAAATTGTGTAAGATGTAATGACTGATGAAGTTTTATTTAAAAAAAAAAAAATTTCTAGATGAGCGCTTAAGGTGGCCTAAGAAATCTCTAACATCTGTCCTAAGAAATTCACAAATTCGTTCACACATTTGGATTACTCAGAAGCAATGGATCACTACTGACCCCCAACTCCCGCTAACCTTTGTGGATCTGTGATTTTATTAAATTTATCTGACATAAAAGATTTAACCCTAACATTATCGTTTAACCTCTAAAACTAAAAAAAAAA
>KZ807115.1:714410-726882 GCA_000696205.2 Oncopeltus fasciatus
AAAAAAAAAAAAATACGAAAATATGAAAGATATTTACGAATGTAACTATGACTTAGCGTTTTTCCCTGATCCTCTTTCTCGGACAGGCTAGGCTGCTAGAATGACAGCTTATTGGTCTAGGCTTAGTGAACTTTCTTTAACACCCAGGCTTAGTGGACTTTCGTTAACAGCAATACCCCTTCCTTACTGCTTATAAGAGGAATTTGGCGTTTACTATTACCCATCTTTAATGAAACATTGGAAATTTTCTTAGTTGACACTGCTCCTAGATTATGGATTTTTTATTAATTGCGTACAAGAACGTACGCATTTATTGCGTACAAGAACGTACGCATTTATTGCGTACTATCCCACTTTACCTATTGATTAAGAAGGAGTAGACAGCCATTTAGAATTTAACTTTTCTTCTTCATCGAATAAGTTTTTTAATTTTATATAAATATTATGTATTTCTCGAGTGACTTAACAGATACATTCACGTCTCGTGTACTTTGCCAGACCATCTAAACCTCCCCTTATATTGGAGTATTTTATTTTGTTGTTGCGTGGAGTATTCTGTGATTCTCTCTCTCTCTCTCTCTCTCTCTCTCTCTCTCTCTCTCTCTCTCTCTCTCTCTCTCTCTCTCTCAATCTCTCTCTCTTCACCGGCCAAGTGTAAGCGTAAAGAACTTTCTGATACTCCCTTTTCAGTTGAATTTCTCTTGGGAGCCCCCGATCTTTGGGCAAATGAACTAATCTAGTGGCTGGCAGTTTGGGGTGGATCTGAAGAGATCAAAGCAACCCTTCAACCGACAACGCAAACCAGTCAATATCGTTCAGGCGTATCTCTCCAGACGTTCCCCAAACAAGAACTCCCCAGCCGTGGAACAGTTAATTCCGTCACACACTGGGGCAGCTCTGTTTCATCCCCTCAGGGTTTACGCTTGGCCTTTGTTAGTCAATCCTTAAAATTGTATATGCCAATAAATAAATAACACAAATAAGACAATTTGTAAGTTATTTCAATTTTTACTCCGATCCAATTTACAACAACCTCAACAATGAATACAACAGAATATTAATTTTTATAGATATAAATAAACATTAGGATTAGGATGAGTCCTGCAATTTATATATCATGCATCATAATCATTAATAATGTATTACTTTGTCAAAGGTATAAAAATATATCTACATGAATTACTCTTTTCTATGCACTCATGGGATAGCTTATACTTAATGACAAAAGATTGCCCAGGGTCGGTCAGGAGCCCATAGGTTCTGACTAAGAGTTATTAATTTTTAAATTTAATGTTGAAAAAGTCTTTTATGTCGTCAAAATCACTTTCAAGTAACTTATTTTTAGTATTATCGTACAATAACTAAAACTTATCCAGTTTGAAGTATTTTTTGGTAAAGATTTAAGCCAATGTACACCAGCAAGTTCCTCTCCTTTTTTGAATAAGAGTGACATATTTATTGTTTAATTGTTTCATGATTAATTTTCTCTGCGAAATTTGGCTAGTCGCGATTATCTACTAAGAGGAAGATTTTTATCAATGTAGGATACCACACTAATAATGGCTATAAGAATGAAAGATTCATCAGCCGAGTTTATAAATATTTGAGCTTGAACGTCCCATGTCCTGTAAACCCCACCCAAATTGTTTTGATTACTTAGCAAAAAAAAAAAAAAAAAAAAAAAAAAGGAATAAAATACGTCACGCAAGAGCCGCGTAAAATAAGCAAATTCTTCAGCATCAGCATTCCTTGACTCACTATTTCAGCCCGGGATTTCCTTTCTTTCTCCATTTCTCAAGGTTGTTCGTCTACTACCCCCTTGGGAAGTCCCACGGAGCCCATACAACAACCCGATTCTGCCATCTCAGTCTAGGTTTTCTTCTCCTCCTCGCTCCCGCAGGACGTCCACCAAAACAGCTGCTTTGGATGCTTTGGATGTCTCACGTACTTCATACAAGCAACCTTTCCCAGCAATCTCAGTCTAGGATTTCTCTCCTCCTCGCTCCCCCAGGATGTCCACCAAACAGCTGCTTTGGATGTCTTCCATCGTCCATACAAGCAATCTGTCCGAGCTATTCCAGCCTAGGTCTTTCTCTCCTCCTTGCTCCCGCAGGACGTCCACCAAACAGCTGCTTTGGATGTCTCACGTACTTCATACAAGCAACCTTTCTCAGCAATCTCAGTCTAGGTCTTTCTCTCTTCCTCGCTCCCCCAGGATGTCCACCAACCTGCCACTTGGGATGTCTCCCATCGTCCATACAAGCAATGTGTCCCAGCTATTTCTGCCTAGGTCTGTCTCTCCTCCTCGCTCCCACAGTTAAATCCTCCACCAATCAACCCCTTTATACATCTCCCGTCGTTGATGCAGGCAATGTGTCCTAACCTCCCCAGTCATCTTTGCTTGGTGAAACTGACTATATTCGGCCGTCATATAGTACCTAGTTCCATTTGTCACTTACAGTCAGTACACACGAATCCATAGAATTTTTAAAAAAAATTATTTTGACACTCGCATATAGTTATTTTATTTATTTTAGCAGCAAAGATAATGTTCAAAATTTGTAAAATAATTAGGAATATAATTGAATAAATATGATAATCGATAATATGTTGGTCTTGAAGGTGAAATCCTTATCTATTCTATGTACTTAATGACATATTAACCTAAAGACAGATTAATTTTGTTGGAAGAAAAGTTAGAAATAAAACTATTGAATTATTCTCTGAGATTGTTCCTCCCTTAAGTTTAGAAGTACACCGGAAGAAAAGAAGGATATAATGCTATGTATTTCTACGGTTGAATAAATCAGAGGATTTGAAATATTTGAGCAGATAACCTTATCACAGATGAATAAAATAGATGCTGCTAGTCACGTAACTTTTATCCTACAAGAAGCGTAATTTATTTCAATATCGGGATAAGTGAGTGCTGTTTCAATACAATACTGTATAAAAGTTTTGTACTGAATCGAGCAAAATTATTATTATAAATACTTGTTATGATTATTGCTTAAATGAACAATGGATAAGTAGTTTATAATTAATAGTTATAAACCATTTTTTATCGCTACTTATCAGTTATATCTTGCACACTCAGATACGCGCTTGCATACACGCACACACGCACACACACAAACACACACGTGCGCACACTCTCATAGGTTTTTATTTCTTACAAAAAGTATTTTAGCATTAAATTTCATAATTAAGATTAAACAAAATTAATAATACAGCATTTAGTATAATATATCTAATATAATATATATTACACAAACTTTTCTTATAATTTAAAACAAAAACGTATGAGTTAATTTAATTTACAAATGTAAATTCATAGTTTTATTATTTATGACAGAAGAAGGTTAAAATTATAAACGACAAAAAATGAAAATAAATTTATTTAGATTTAAAAAAAAATACTATATTTTTCTAGTATAAAATTTATTGGATGATTTAACGAAAAGATGCCTCTTAACTTATTCATGTACCTTTTTCAATCTATCATAATAGTGGCGGAAGAAATGTCTGGTGAAGTAGGATTTCTGTTTGCTGAAGTCCGAAATCATCTGGATCCATCTACAACTCCTCAATATCTCTGCTTTGCCGGGATCCTTCAATAGTTCAGCCAGAATCTTGGTTACCTAACTCCAAAATATGGCTGAATTCTTAAGATTCTTCTTGCGAGTAAGAATTTAAGAAAATTTGTTAATTAATGCTCCAGTTGGGAGTGCAAGGCTTGAAATGTATTTTGATGAAACCTATAGCACTTTTGCTATTTGAATTATTTAATTATTGTATAAGTTAGTTTTATGCGATGAAAATATCTAAATATCTCATGCAAGATCATTTTTCAGACGGTAGTCTTGGAGTAAGGTGTTTTTATTCTTCAGTAAACTTAGTGGATGTAAGAAATAGGGGTTATATTTGTATTATACGTTTCAAATATCAAACATTTGTGTGAATTATTAATGTTCTAGCGCTTGAATTTGTCATTAGAATTTGTTTACATTCTGCATTAAATTGATCGATTGTATGTAGTTTTAAGGTGCTCAACTACTAAGGATATCAGCGCCTACATTTTATTGTTATACCCCATACACTTATTATTATAATCTACATAACAACCAACACACACATATTTATGGATTACACTCATATGTATTACATAAATATTGGAAAAGTGGCACAATTATTCAGTTACACTATATAATTTGAAAGTTTTCTATATTAGAGGTTTTGTTTAATAATTCTATCTTGTTAATGTGTCTAAGGAGTGGATGAATTTAAGGGAACAAATAAGAGTAGAGTGAAATTAACAGTCATTAATATCAACACTTTTGTTTATGCAATTGAAAAATTATCTTATAATTTTTTTTTTAAATTTTTTAATTTGTCACAGCGTATTTATTTTTTTGCTGTATCTAACAACAATGCATGGTTTTTTTTTAATAAGTTAAGCGCACAAATTTGTAATATTGATAATTAAAAAATAAAATCCATAGTTTAACATTTCGCCGACTATACTTCACAAAGAAATACGAAAATTAATTATTATTTTAATAACCTAAATAAAATTGCTTATTGTATTTGAGCTTGAACTATGACTAGAAAAAAAACTTTGACACAGTTTTCTTAAAGCGATTAATTATGAAAATATAAATCTGGATTTCAATAAAAAGCAATGTATGCTGATTTATTCTTCAAGCTTTCCGAGGGGAGGGGGGGGTTGGAAAAAGTAGCGAACAAAAACCCAAAGACAAATAAAAAGGGCAAAAGGATTCTCATTCCATGGGAGAGGGTTTGCTATTAAAGTGAAGAGGGTCAAATGCTATTAAGTTCAATTAGAGAATTTCAATTTATCTTAGTGTAAGCGTATTCTCATTAAGTGGCCGTACACGTCCCTTCAGCACGCTTGAAATTCTTCGAAAGGGCGCGTTTTTATCGATCCCCCCTCCCCCCCAACAATGGCACTTCGCTCTGCTCCCAGGAGCTATTTTGAACATGTTTTTAATTTCATGTTAAACGTCTACGAGCATTGCATTAAATTGATTAAAAATGGGCGAGAGTTTATAAGTCAGTCCCTAAAGTAAAATATATAAATCAACGATTGATAAAGAGATTTATTAAGTTCATGTATGACGAGGAAGCTTGTGAAACATATTACATAATTGTACATATTACATTCGATGTTCACGTAGGCTTCGTCGGTCGTCAGATGTATTTACCATTTCATCTTCCGGGTTGGACCGAGTCAAATTGTTCTTATTATCAAATTGTGCGAAAGCTCGGCAAATAAGAACAATTTGACTCGGTCCAACCCGGAAGATGAAATGGTAAATACATATTACATTCGTGTTCAGGAAGTGAATGAAGGAAAGCACGTGGCCCCTTTAATGGAAAACACAGTTAGCTATTTCATATGACAGAATTCCCTTGAACTTGTGAAATTAACAGAGAAATATAAGCCTTGTGCCTTCAATTTAAACAAACTGATAAGTCGTGACCTACAGGGAGGACCAAGAACCCAATGGTGCCAAATGTGAAATAAATATAACTGTATATAAATGTGTGTATATAGATATAAGTAAGTTTCAGGATGATGAAGAAGGAGGTGTCAAGGATCATATCTACAGGTGTCCACTTAGGATCATATCTACAGGTTTCCACCCCATTCTAAATATCCATGACCCTATATTAGCTTTTATTTATGGATAAAAGCATGCCCAGGGCGGGATTTGAACCCACAACTCTAAGATTGCGAGACCCGAACGGATCCCCAGAGCTACTATGGTGCCCTTTGTTACTACTCAGTTAGTTTTATATTAATGCTTCACAGTTCGTTAATTAGTTTTTTGTATTTGTAAAATTATTCAAAGTCTAGTATATTTGTTCACGTATAATATATTTCATATATTGTAACAAATAAATTCACTGGAATAAACAAATAATTATATAATTTATACAAAAATGTATTTATGAAATAGTCGATTATTTTTCTAAATAATATTTAATCTGATTTATTAGTTATCGTATGATTTTTATGATTATTCGACTACGTTTTCCAGCAGGATTAAGGTTTTTTTTGGAGCCAGTGCATGTGTTATGATAAATAATATTAATTAAACAACCCTTCCAATCCAAAATCCTCAGAATTATAGTTGATGCACCCTATTACGTTGCCAACTCCTTACTCCACAATGACTTTAAAATCCCTTTAGTTAAATACGTCATCACAACCCGTTTTAAGAAATTTCACTCTGACCTTTCCATGCATGCATCCCAATCCTTTAGCCCAAACACTATCCAGTATTACCCATCCTGATAATCCACCACGCCGCCTGAATAGGAAATGGCCCCGTGACCTTCTCATTGCCTACACTTTGTAGAAAAAATATGAAAATATGAAGAGAAAAAAAACAAACAAAACAACCTGTGTATTGTAAATAGAGATTAAGGAGTTCTGCCATTGGGCAGCTTTTCCATCATGTGAAGTACACGCTAAGTTCTTTCTTATTTTTCTGTATTTATATTAATTTATACTGTGAATATTAAACAGCACAATACAAGATACAAAAAACAAGTAGAAAGTAATTAATAATAAAGTTTAAAAAACATTAACTTCTTTCCATTATAAATAATAAATACATTTATTTCTTAAAATTAATCTTTTACTTTGTTTAGGTCTACACGCCTACGGGGTTCCAAAAGTATTCAGTGGCTTACGACGTTGGTGATGTTCGTATGTTGTTCGCGATCTGGGATACTGCAGGTAAGGTAATTTACAGCCTAAATAATGTACTCGCAATTTCTATTTCTCATGTAAAACGCTTGGCGATAATTTAAATTAATTATTATTAATATGTACANAATAATATTATCTTAATATTGAATGAATCTAACGAGAAAGTTATTGAGTTAGACAAATTTATGATTTTTTTTTTTCTTTGCAGGATCCTCAAAATACTGGGGCATCAGATCAATTTATTGATATCAGAGTTACTGAAGCAACAAATTTATGATTTTTTTTTTATCTTCTAAAGGTATGCTTACTTATTTTATTTTCCTAGGGAAACAACTTTGTCTCACTTTTAAGAGTAAGATTACAGATAAGTAAGATTTAGCTGTTTATATTATTTTTACCTTTTTTGTACTTGAAAACAGTGCTTTGAAAGTACATTACTATATTAAAGGATTATTTTAGATATTTCTCAAGTTAAATGTCATTTACTCAGTGAAAATGATGTCATGAATATCTACTCTGAATTAGGGACGATGATCCCGCACTACCTGTGACGGCAGCCATGATTAGCTGTTAATACAGGAGCTGTTCCTGTTCTGCTCGCTCACAATCCCAATAACATATATCCCTTCTCAGATGAAGCATCTTACTTACCTACTTAAATATATGTAACTCCCTGAACAGCATGCAGTTGACCATAGTCAGAACAAGCAGACCAACCAGATGTACTTAACCATTTCATTTTTCTAGGGGGGGGATTTCTAAGTTTATTTTACGTATAATTGATTTAATTCTTTACATTTCTGCTAATGTATAAATCATCCTTTTATACTTCCATAATAAATCCATTTTTGACACTGGTAGTGTTACAAATATTTTAATTGGAATGGTGTGGATACACAAAAGACACATCTAAATATCTTTCTGAAAATAACTATTACGTAAAATATTGTTAAATATACATATAAGTAATATTTGTAAAAAAAAAATACATCTAATTATCTTCCTAAACTTAAGATTTGTGAAAAAGACACAGGGAAGCTATAGGTTTAACCTAATCAATACATAAAAATATAATGAATGAATAAATTATAAAATATAAATGTCTGATATATTTTTTATGAATAAATTTTAATTATTCATACCTGTCAGAGACAGGGATAGAGATTAAATAGGAGTCTTAAGATTACAATTTTCTGTGGGGTACTTCATGTCTCTCTACAGGAGTACTGATTGGGAAAAAATGCGTTTATACAAGAATTTAAGTCTTAAGATATTATTCAGTAAGTAGGACAATATTTTATCTTTGTACTTCGAACTACTTCTATATTGCACTAAGTATTTTTATGGATACGTTATATTTATTGCTTAATATTTTTTTAAATAATAAATTCACTAGGGGCGCCAGGCTAGCTCAGGGGATCCGTACGGGTCTCGCAATCCTGACGCCGCGGGTTCAAATCCCGCCCAGGTCAATCTTTTATTTATAAATAGATGCTTGTCCTGAGCCATGGGTGTTTAAAATGGGGTGGCAACCTGTAGATAGCCCTTCTCTCCAATGACCCTAAGTGGTTGCAAGGGAGGCTAACACAGCAAAAAAAAAAAAAAAATAAATAAATAAATAAATTCACTAGTTAACCAGTCAACCGGGGAGTTCCTGTTCAAATTATGCAACATGTACCGGGCGCGTATTGTCACGTCATACGTCACGCCCAGGAACGTGAATACGTCCTCAAAAATTATGCAGTTTTTGAGGACGTATTCCGTATGTCCTACCCGTACCCGATATTGTTTATGCCAGACGCATTTATACGTCTTGACCGGTAACCAGTTTAAAAAAAAAAAAGGAAAAATATCACATTTGTTGAAATGTGTTATTGTTTAATGCATTATTTACGATTTTGTCAAATGTCATTCAACTCATTTATATAATTTAATAGTAATAATTATAGTTCTCAAAATAACAATACCAAAGAAAATTAATTACGATCCGATTAAGCTGGCAAAGGAATACTTAAGAGACATCCACATTTTTTTAAAAAGAATATATTCATTGAGAGACATTTTTATAATAACTGGATTGGAGTAATTATAACTAGTAGATTTATACGAATAAAACTTAATATTACATTTAAATTAAATGTTATTCAGCATAACTTTTGGTAACGTTGAGTATCAAATATTCAAGTTTTTTGCTTGCAGTGTTCTAAAAACAACAAATAATCTTAGGAGAGATTGAGTAGTAAACATGACCGAGTTGCGTTACCGGTTACCAGTTCTCAAGCTGTACTGTCCTCGAGTCCGAAAATTCCCCTAGATTTATTTCGGCACTGAAAGGCAGGAACCGCCATCTATATCTGGGGACGGGGAAAATCCCCATGGGCGAGAGGGAAGTTTTCCCCCCTGCGTTGGCATAAGTGCGTGGAAGAGGCGTTATTTCTGGTCATCGGCGACTTCAGGGCCGCGGCAACACTAAATTCAACTATTCTGAGTGCGCCCAACAGCTGTCCTCCCCAGACTGCCCTTCTAGCACCCGTATCTTACCGCACTAAAGGCTTTAGGGGTAAGAAAAGAAATTCCGCAACGCAAGAGCTGCGTGAGCTCATTAGATTTCTTATTCTCAATCACATAAGTACACAGATAACAGTAATAACTTCTTTGTTCTAAAAAGCATGAGGGATAACGAAGGAAAAAGACAATATCACTCTTTTCCTTACATATTATCTCTCTTATTGCGTATTTTTCCTGAAAAGTCGTAAAATACAAAATTACATTATATATATTTTTTTTTCTATGTAAATCTTTACGAACCAATAATAATAGCGAAGACATCAGCACTACAACTTTTAGTCTTCCATTTGCCCTTTTTCACCAATCCAATTTCAGGAAAAACAGGAAAAATAAAAACACACACAATATAGATTGCACTTTAAATGCCAAATGCCAAATTTGAAATTCGGAAATTGGAACCAAGTTGATATTGTAACACCTAATTAAACCTCATTGATGTGCTAGGGTATTCTTAGTCAAGATCAGCCTTTAACAGAACTTTTTTGACACAAGAGCAGTTAAATTTCCTCAAAATCAGTAAAAACACTTTCTGGATTTTATTTTAAAATATACAAATATTTAAAAAAAATTTTTTGTGTTTAAAAAAATAAATTTTACTGGTACATAAAAAAAAATTTACTCACTACGAATTTATGCTTGTCAATACTATACTAAGTGATGTAGTTAAAATGGAGAAATTTTTTTTTACCGTGGTGATTATTAGTAGAGAGATTTTTAGGGTCCGGTCAAGGTTATTAAAAAAAAAAGTAGCTCAGTCGTGTAGATCTGATTTAGTCGACAACACGTCCACTCACGCCTTCATGATAGCCCTGAAGAAGGGTTAAAATGCAGGCCGAAACTTCGGGAGATAATAAATGAAAAAAAATTTTTTTTTGTTTTTTTGGGGATCAACCTTGAACCAACCTCAAAAATATTCTACTAAGTGATATAGTGTTATAATTACTGCCATAAAGAGGTTTGAAAAACTTAACTTGCATTATACCAATAAAAAGTATAGATATTAAATAAAACATTTATTATTTTAANATGCATTATTTACGATTTTGTCAAATGTCATTCAACTCATTTATATAATTTAATAGTATATTAAAAAACAAATTTTTCCAAAAAGGAAATAATGTTAGATTGTAATGATTGATTGAAAAATAATTCATTACTACCGATCAGTAAAAGCTTCTCCTGAGCCATGGATGTTTAGAATAAGATGGCAACCTGTAGATAGCTTCATGACACTAAGTGGTTGAGGTCTAAGGGAAGCAAATCCTTAATAATAAAAATATTTTTAAAAACCTTAAAAACCCCTCATATATCTCGCACATAAATTTAAAAGGACTACATATTTATATATGTGTGTGTTCTTGTTTTTCAGCTAGTTTAAGACAACTCATGTGATAGTTATGTATGTGTAAAACTCAGATATCTAAATTTGCCTATCGCGAACACATACATGCTCATTCAGTATTATTTACTAACTTTCGGATGCATGATGTGGAAAGTTTTGCAAAAAGATGGGTCCTATATTCAAAGCCCGCGATCTTCAGGAGATCCAGTGATTTTCTGTAGAAAATCCACTACCACTTTCAGGAAGAAAATCTCAATAAAGCAATAATTTGTAATGACAGTGAACGAAAAGCTCAGTAACCTCTCTCGTCAGGGGAATAGGGTATCTAGAGGAAGAAGTTACAGGGGAATGAAGTTGTTATTAGAGACTATATAATTATTCTCAGTTCGGAAACGTTTGGAGGAAGTCTGGATCGATATGGAAGTCTAGACAACAGTGTCTCAGTCTGCGCTATATTTACCTTGCCTAGACTCCTAACTCTGTCACTGTGAACGATCACTGTTCCACGATGAACAGCTCGCTGAGTCTCAGCCTCTGTCTCATGCATGGCAATGAGCTAACGAATCCATCTCACACCATTCTCTCACCCACCAAGTCCTCTAGTGCTTCTACAACATTATTTTTTTTAAAAATATTTCTCTCAGGGGCGCCAATATTTCTCTCAGGGGCGCCTGGATAGCTCATGTGATCCGTTCGGCTTCAGCAATCCTGACGCTGCGGGTTCAAATCCCTTCCGGGGGTAGCTATTGTCTATAAAGGCTTGTCCTGAGCCATGGATGTTTAGAAAGGTGTAGCCCCTCCCTAGAGGACCCTTAGTGCTTGAAAGGAGAGTAACACCAAAAAAAAAAAAAATTTTTTTTCGTATCTTGAGTGAAACGAATATAATCTCAGTCCTGACAATTACAAGAGTTTCAGGAGGAAAATGATAAATTGAAACTTGTTAAAATCAAAGAGGACTTATCTGAAGTAGTTAGGCAAGTAAGAAAACCAATGATTCCTTACTTTTTTAATAATAAAAAACAAGGATTAAAAGTTGGAATGAGCGGTGACTAACTCCTTTTAAATGGAAAACTAATAACCTTGCAAGACTTAAAAACATGGAAATAATGTATATAAAAGAACTAGAAGCAAAGAAAATTCTCCGGAAATCCTTATAAAAAAAAAAATAGTACATAAACTCCAAGGAAAAAACTTCTCCGGAAAGAGAGTCTCAGCGGAAATGCATTAAAAAGATAGAAGAGTAGAAACAGGTATTATAATTAAGCAAGTAGATAAGAGCTTTTCGGATTCACAGGGCACCATACAATGTAGCAATATCCCTTCAAAATCATATATTTCTAGCAGAAGCTTAAAGCCTAAGGCAATCGCTACAGGGAAATACTGGGTTTTCATGAAGGACTGACTGAGCGAATTACCCAGCATCATATAGTAAATATCTTCAACACATATAAAATAAATATTTTATTTTATATGTGTGCTCGATTTATTGCTCTAAACTACATATAGGCACACTGGGTTAAATTCTTATCTTCATTCTCATTTGACTTTTCCCGTTATCCCCAATTCATATTTGTTCCATTTGCCTTGAGCTCAGCCTTTTATTATTTTGAAATTTGTAGCCTCATACCGATTTTGATTTAGTTATGTAATTGATTATGGCTCCAGACCGTTAAATTTTTTTTTAATTGAAATATTTATTTATTTTAGAAATTACATACTGCACAGCGTGCATCTTGCAATGTGCTCTCATAGTTTACAATAAATAATAATAATAATGTACAACATACACCATATAGTAATAAAATAATAATAATAATGAT
>KZ807115.1:738870-759037 GCA_000696205.2 Oncopeltus fasciatus
TTTTAAAAATCTCTCTTTACAACTCTCATTCTCTTTTCAGCCCTGAAGAAGCCATCACATGATGTGCGAAAGCTCGGCAAATAAGAACAATTTGACTCGGTCCAACCCGGAAGATGAAATGGTAAATACATCTGACGACCGACGAAGCCTACGTGAACAATATGATATATGTTTCTTTGTTAACTCCTTCAGGGATAACTTCAACTTAGTTCTTTTAAAGCATTTGTAATTGGACTTAGATTCGGCTCCAGTATCTCAATTCAGGAGTGGTGATTGACAGTTATTTTATGTTTTTTTTTTTTAAATCTTTTACTGTTTTTTCTTCTTCTATGAAACTATTTAGGGCCCTGTAGGGAAGAGCTACCTTCTTATAAAAACCCTGGCTTTTGGCAGGCTTTTATCGTCTCCAAAGCCTACCCATAAACGAACTCGATCCTACAGCACCAGGCTCCTGAGTTCTGAACAGATCCTCTACAGAGCAGGCGACCCCATTTCTAGGGAGTTGGAATGGCCTAAAATCAGAAACATTAAAAAAAAATATAACATTGTAAAGGCAGTATAATTACGACAATGCTGATTTTACATTTTCATCACTACATTATTTTCATATTTCTAGTTAATGCTTAAACACAAAACGAATGTTTTCCTTAAAATCTATTTCTAACTATACTAATTCTTGGTTTTATTAATAATTAAAAATAATGCTTGGTGAAAGGTCCAAAACCAAAATTATGCGTTTACTTTTATACTTGTTTACGTTTTAGGCTGAAACCTAGAAAATGATTTATTAGAGAACAAGTTATATATATATATATATTAAATATATACTTCTTCTAAGTCGGTGGATATTGGAAGAAAATTTTCAAAATCTCTTGTTATTTCCTTGTTGGAATTTGACACATATTCCGTTAAGAATAATAACGGCATGTTTTAATTCAACATTCTTGGGGCACTTTTTAAACAATTCTGAACATTACAGTAGAACATTTTTCATTTTTACCTATTTTCAGTTTTACCTATTCATTCATGTATAACAGGAACATAAAAGTAAACTAATAAAAATCTGATGATGCTCTGAGCTAAGTACCTCTGGCCATATTTTACTTTCATTAATATTGATGCCACAGAAAGCTAGTATTGCACAATTTAAAAATGCTTAAAAAAATCTGTGGCCGATTATTAATTACTCAAGAATTTCATAAATTTTTCCAATTTACTCTTCCTAATTTAGGATTTCTATTAAAACATATATAGCTCCTCTTTACATCTTGGATTTTTTAATGTAGAGTTTTACAGCGGTTCGTAATGCGTAGTGCGTTCACCAACACCCGGAATTCCACACATATTATGGTCATAACAGCTGAAAAGGGTTTTAAAAAAATCTTGAAGTTTATTACTTTTGGTAAAATACGTTTTTTCCATTATAATTTTTAAAAAAATATTAATATTTTTTTAAAACATTGTAATGCTATTCCACATGATATGTAGCTGTAATTTTATTTGGGGAAAAAGAGAGGCCAGGCAATGGGATGTCTCTGAATACGACAGCAATTTAAACCTGTCAGAGTTAAATTGGAGACTAACACCCAATTGAAGTTGTAGGCTTAAAAAACAGGTTCACGGCTACCTTGAGCGTTATGGCCCTCTGAAAAGAATCCCCTGGGAGAATAAATATTTAGAATGTAAATGAGATGAGGTTTCTGGTAATATCGTTTCTCTAATTGGATTGGTTAAGGGACTCAGGATAAATATTAAGGGCTTGCCTTGTGGGGGTAAATTGCAATTTAGTCGGGGATATTAACACTTTCACTAAATTCAAGTGACTTCTTCGGATATTGAACCCTCAAGGATTTTAAAGCCTAAAGGGTTTCTCTATAAATAATTAATAATAAGGAAGTTATATCACTTCTGGGATTTTTCCTTTTCCCAATTTTTCCTTTGTAGCAATTAGTACCAGGGGTCAGCCAGGGGATCTGTTTGGTCCTGCTAAGCTGTACCATAAGTACCATGAGTACCATCATAGTACCTATGAGTTCATATTCAAGAAAAAAGCTTGCAAGTGCCATGGGTTTGGAGATATGTTGGCTGCGTCTACATTGTCCTCCCTCCATGATATTTTTGGTTAGAGAGAGATGTAAAATATATAAAAATTTACCAATTGGGAGGAGAAAACTACAATAACTACAAACACCAATAGCACTGAGAATGCATTCATTTCAGCCAAGGCTGGGTAGCCGCTGTGCCGATTAAGTGTTCCACACAATTTCCTTGATCTCAGTTGTAGCCTCCATTATGGGAATTATTACCTGACTTTATGGCTTGACAGGTTCTATATTTGTCAGAAAAAATAGTTTCAGGATTTTCACGTTACCATAAATACTTATAGAATAATAGTTATTCTATTGGTTATCGAAAAACCATATTTTCTGCCAAATAAACAATTTTATAAATAAAATAATGTGTGTAAAGTGTAGGATTGTACATGAATTATTTAACTAAATCCGAACAATGCTTATTTCTTTTATAGGTATATGGTAACCGAGCAAACAACCGATGTTGCAAATTAAAGGTGACAACCCTGTCCAGGAAGCAATAGCAGAAATTTTATTTTTCCATGAAATCTTCCAAAACGATTTCTCTCAAGAATAAAAGTAAACTTGATTTTTTTAGATTAATTACATCATATAAAAAAAAAAGGATGGCATGGCTTTATTTTCCATTCTCATTAATTAAAATACTGATGTTAAATGTTACATTATGTTTGTTCTCATAAATAGAAACATTTATATTTTAATACGAATTCCTCATGTTTTCTTGAATTATAAAGTTACCCTGCATGTCACACAATATAATTTAAATGACTTACATTACAATAAAATCTCTTCTTATTACTTTAAAATAGTCAGGCAGGATTTCTCTTTATACTATAATGAACTTAACAGTCCAGATTTTCTCTGTTTATTATATTTAATTTTAATTTTTTTTAATGACGACTGAAAATTATATTAATGACACGTATTTAATTATTAAATTTAGCATACTTCAAAGAAAATTAAATCCTATTTATTTACCCTAGTACTGACGGACTTGTCTTCTAAGCAATATGATTGAATGTCCCAAGATATTCTCAATAGTAAGTTGATTATTTTTAACTAGATTTAAAAAAATATATTTGTATTCTAGTTTAAAAAAATCCCCTTAATGTCCTCTTTAGTAACATCAAGCCGATGCAGAAAGAAGTATATGGATTGAAACATAAAAGAAAAAGTGAGCTTCTTTCTTATTTAATATTAAAAATAAATGTTAATAAATCTTATTTATGTCCTATCAAATTGCTTACGTGAATAGCTTGATTTTGTTTCGGAAAATATGTATAAAAAAAGGTAAAAATATTATACCATTTGTGTCTTACATCATTACCATTTTGATCATCTCATGTTTGAAGTTGTGTACTTAGGCAAAGCAACGAAAAATGATATAATTTATACATTAAAACTTGAAAGAACAAAAAGTAACTTAAACCTTTTTCATATAAAAATTGTATATAAGCAGAATGATAGTTGTATTACAACATCGAAGCAATCATATTTTCCCATAAATTCTCTTTTCAGAGTAATCTTTAAAAACTTGCCTTTGTGAGTGAAAATTAATCTGCAAACTGACCTAGTTTAGTAATTTTGCTAATAGATTTACTAATTTTCTAATGGATAAAATTTTAATTTTAAAGCAACACAACTTCAGAAAGAAATTAAAGCTATGTAAATGCATTTTCTATCTAAAAGATGACTTTTTTTTAAAATTTGAGTTTTAAAAAAAATCTGACTAGAAACATTTTTAAAATCTTATATGGTTAGTGGTTGGTTGGCCGTCAAGTATTACACATGAGAAATTAATCAGGGTTTCCGCCAGGATGAGAAAAATAAAATACGCGAAAATTACTGTATAATTCTTTATTTTATTATTGCCATCGGAACGACTTAACTCAGCTTAGTTTTACAGTCTGCGATGTGTCCAGAAACCTCCCTCGGAGATCTCTCTATACATCATTTTCGCCCTGACGATGACTAACAAGTTAAGTCGAAACGTCGGCAAAAGTAAAATTATTACCCAATTTAGGAGTATTATATTTTTCTCATTCTGGCCGAAACCCAGACTAATTCCTCACGTTACATAATACACAATATATAATGTATGATGTAATATAACTATTGCTTTAATTTGAAAAAGAGGCTACATAATGTTGAATGATCTCATTAGCATGTTTAAATACTCAAATAGTTTTAAAAATAAAATTATATATGAAAAACAAGGTATAGATTTTTTTCCAATATACATTTTTGAAGGATAATTCCCGAATTACTTAAATTATTAAAACAATTCACTAATAGTCATAAAATTGGAGAGGATACAACTAGTGCCAGAATCTACAAAATTATTTATTCGAAATCATACGGATACAACTGTAAAAATATTTCGAGACCATCTGAACTAAATAGGTTTAGGGTGGGTCATACGAGGATAACTGAAATAAAAGAATGAATAAAAAGGATTAGATTTACATCGTTCTGGATGATATGATTTTGTGTGACATTAAAAGTACCTGGAACAATGCAAAACTAAATCATTCTTGATACATAAAAGTAATATAAAAAAAGTAAAATTAATTTTCATAAGAATTTCAGGAAGTAAATGAAGAGTTGGTTAATTAATTAAAGATGGATGACTGATGTACTATAGAGTTAAAAAAATATATTTTTTGCCTGTCAGTTTTTTTTCTCAAAGTAAAGAGTAACGAGCTTAATATAAAAAATAGGCTTATTAATATGAAGGTTCATGTTCTTAGTGAACATTTGTTCATTTCGTTCTGTGGACTGGAATAATTTGCATTCCCATGAAAGACAGCCACCAACGGTATGGACGATTTTAAGGTAATTTTTGAGCCCTAGACTGGAAGACTAATAAATATTAATTTTATTGTGGTTTTGAATCCCACGTAAATTTAAATCAATTATTGCAAGGGAATAGAGTGAAAATCGAACTGCCTCAGCCAGGGCTCGAACCTGAAAACAGTTAGCTTGAACCCCAGACACTAGTGCTAGGTTAGCAGGAAATCCAGGTTCGTGTCCTGGCTGGGACAGTTAGATTTTTATTCTATTCCCTTGCATTAATTGATTTGTGAGGATATATTCACTAAGGAACGTATAATGAGTAACAACATATTTAAATATTGGCCACAGTTTAGCAAATATAGAGTTATAGGAGGAAGAGCTAAAATATAAAAATTCAGCCACCTTATTGTTGTGTATGTGCTTACCTGATTTTTATAGCTCTTTAGTTACAGCTTTAGAGTCAAAGCCAAAAGCAGATATCGCTCTAGATTTACCAGAAATAAATTCATAGAAGAGCTTGAATGGTGGATCGAAGTGGACAAAGAATATTCAGTTGAAGATTCTATATTAAAATTGAGAAATGAGAATAGGCAAAGTTATTAAATTAGAAAGGAACGAATGTGATTTAAATGTGAAAACCCTGGTCACGTTACTGTATTCATCAACAATAAGTAGACCTGTCATAGAGTTACCAGTCGGCATTTAGTCTTAAGTCAAACAGGTGATGCATTACCCAAAGAGCACCATGTCAAGACTGAAGATTGAAAAATGGGTTTATATAAAGATTAAAGGGTGTGTAAATTAATTAGAAAGGAAGTCAAGGAATGGCTATGTTTTTTATAACACAGAAATTCATCGAGTTCTTGGAGCAGGATGAAGCAATGAATAAATTTTTGCACCATATGTGTCAGGAAGTGATTTGCTTACAGCAGCTACTCCTTGATCTTGGATTTTCTCAAGAGAAAGCAATAAATATCTTCTAGGATAACCAAGATTGCATAAAACAATCAAGGACTGTGTCTTAAGTCTTCCTACCCACACCTCTTTCTACCTTCATATTTACTTGAAGAGCTTCCTCTCTGTAGCTATCTTCCACACCCTTCACTTCAAAGGGTGAGAGTGGACAAGTAGAAGAAGCGGGTCTCAGTTCAGGACTATGGGCCGAACTTGTGACGGCGATCTATCCATCTGTAGACCTTCAGAGTTGAGAAGTAGGTTAGGTCCACACATATGTTTCACTACTCTTTCTGCCCGCATCTGCTCCCTACCTTCATACAAAGAACTTCTTTCGGAAGCTCTCTTCTAATCCCTCAGCTTCTAAGATTTAGAAATTCTCGCATAAAACTTCTAAAAATATGGAATCAAACCCACTACTTATTCTGATTAAATGAAACGTGATATTGCCACCGTGATGGCTTTAAATTTTTACTGACTTATATGTAAAAATGGCCAAAAAGTGCGGTCATTGGTCTTCTACAGGACCGCCTGTTTTATTCTGTTAATGTCTTCTAATCAACAAAGTCCTGAGCTTCAGAAGTTACGCAGACTTCCCAGCGTAGTGTAGGTCAAATTAATCTTAGTGGGCTTACCTTTTTTACTCATTTTACTTTTCCGTTTATGAATTATATTTCCTATTTTACTCTGATTTAAATCCATATTTAATGTGACTTGGGAAATCTTCATAGATTAAGCAGTTCCTCCCTGACGGACTTTTAGTGTTTGATTCTAATAAAAAAAGAAAAAAATGAATATCCATGACCAATCTCAACTGAAGTGAATTTTGACTTCTAAGTGTCAATTAAAATGTAATGAGTCCAATCGAGTAAGTTGGCAATTGACTCGTGTAAATTAAGAAAAACTACGTAAAAAAGAAAATTAACTTAAAAACATTATACACAAATTTAGTATCTGGTTTTAAGTAGTAACCATCTGACTGCCGAGAGGAATGCTTCACGTTCATGAATATTCCGGCCTCCGAAGGGTAAGCTTATCAGAAACCCTTACAAAAAAAAAAAAAAAAAAAAAAAAAAAAAAAAAAAAAAAAAAAAAAAAAAAAAAAAAAAAAANAAAAACTTTATTTAAAAAATGTATAACATAAAATCTTATATTATAGTTTAGCCTTCCTTTGAGCTGAGCAATATCTCTTTCAGCTGAAATGATTTTTCCCCAACTGGACTATCATTGCATCATGTAGAGCACACATTAAATTATATAGGACTAACTTTACTCCCCTCTCCCCCTCGCTGATATTATAAGCAATTTTCATAAATATGACTAGTAGACATAGAACTATGTTAAATCTATTTGGAATTATTAAATAATTACGTTCCCTATGCCTTAATGAAAATATACATTTATAACGAAGAAAAAATAAATTGACTAGAGATAAATAAAAATAAAAAAATTGAATGAATGTTGGGAAGGAAGGAAAATGAAATTGAATTTCCATTCATTTTTTGTTATTTTTATTCTCGATCGTATCTCGAGTCATTATAAACTAAATCTACAATCTAATAGAATGGGAAAATATGAGAATTGTAATGGAATAGTTTTTTTTTCTTGTTTTTTTTTTCATACTGTCCGATTATCGTTTCTTTGTCATGGATTGAAATAATTCATTTTCCTGTATCGATTTTCTGAATAATATTTATTTTACTTTAAAAGATATATAACAAGCCGCTAATAAAAAAGAAATACGAAATATATATATATTCTAACTTATGAATTTTGAAATAAAAATTAAATTATTTCCACATTTAAATTTCCATGTTATTTCAAGAAACTCTAAACTGATAATGAAAATAATTTTTTACAATTCTTTATCAAGCTCAATCACTCTTATTATCATTAGTATTATATGGATTAGCTAATTATTAATTTAACATTAACATTATTAATGCATAGTATTATGCTTGCCATGTTACTTATTTACCATTGGTTTTAATGAGTTAATCATCAAAATAATAGTCTTTTTTTGGGGGGTTTTTTTAGGAAAAGCCTCTTAATAAATTTAATAAAGAGAATATTTAGTTGTGTGGCATAGGCTTTATTGCCCTTAGTAATGTTTAAAAAATTAAAGTTCCAGATATGCATAATTTTAATTGAGAAATGACTTTTATTTTTATTTTCATATATTAGCTGGCTGGTGGAGATTCTCAATCAAAGGTGGCTGAAATAATTGAGAAGTGGTCAGTAACCTCCACAGTTCATACATATATATTTTTTTATATGTATGAAAAAAATATATGCATGAACTGTGGAGGTTACTGACCACTTCTCAATTATTTCATCCACCTTTGCTTTTATATGTCTCTTTTTTTTTTTATCTTGGGGTGAAAATAATTGCATTCGTGTAGTTTGCTATATTCCGTATATAACCCAATTATTAGCGGATTTCCTATAGTCAGGTTACCAAGTTATTCACGTTGGTATGATGGGTTTTTCGAAAAATTTCAACGGAACTTCACCGATCCTACATTTAAAATGTTAAAAACATGGGACGTTGAAATTTATTTATTTGTACTTGTCTCTATGCATTCTACAGACCGTCATTTTTAGAATAAAGAAACTAAATTGGATATTTGAGCTCCTGCAAACAGCTAAATGAGTTCGTTAAGTTTAGAAATCAAGCGGCGGGTAGTGAGTTTCGGAAGTGACCAAAATTTATTATGGTCGTTCGTTATTTTCAGCGATACGAAAAAAAAAATATTAAACACATGTATTTGCCGTTTCTTCTTCCGGGTTGGACCGTGTCAAGTTGTTGATAGTTGCCGAGCTTTCGCACATCATGTGATGGCTTCTTCAGGGCTGAAAAGAGAATGGGAGCTGTAAAAGAGAGATTTAAAAATCCAGGTGGTAATTATTATGTTTTATACACCAGGTGGCCTTCCCATTGGTTGATACTGTGTTCTGGCGACTGGTCTCTGGAGTAGTCAGGTAGCTGGTTATTACCAGTTATTTATTTATTACCAGCTACCTGACTACTCCAGAGACCAGTCGCCAGAAAACAGTATCAACCAATGGGAAGGCTGGCTTCGCCTAAGGACCAGACCGCGCCGGGATCATACACCACCTGGTGTATAAAAAATGGTAATTATATACCACCTGGATTTTTAAATCTCTCTTTTACAGCTCTCATTCTCTACTCAGCCCTGAAGAAGCCATCACATGATGTGCGAAAGCTCGGCAAATATCAACAACTTGACACGGTCCAGCCCGGAAGAAGAAACGGTAAATACATCTGACGACCGTCGAAGCCTACGTGAACATATTAAACACAGTTTGTAGATAATGTAATTTGTTTCTTCTTCCGGGTGGGACCGTGTCAAGTTGTTGATAGTTGCCGAGCTTTCGCACATCATGTGATGGCTTCTTCAGAGCTGAGTAGAGAATGAGAGCTGTTTTTTAAATCCAGGTGGTATATATACATTTATAACGTGAACATCTGACCAATCTGTACGGGGAGGATGTTGTTCAGAGAATAAAGAGCATTGACAAATTCAGATCCAAGAAAAAACAGCTCTCATTCTTTACTCAGCCCTGAAGAAGCAATCACATGATGTGCGAAAGCTCGGCAACTGTCAACAACTTGACACGGTCCAACCCGAAAAAAACAAAACGGTAAATACATCTGACGACCATCTAAGCCTACGTGAACAAATATAATAAATGTAGAGTACAATTTTCTGACGTTTATTTTTTTTTTTATAAAATTATAATACGGTTTAGCAAAACTCACGCTAAGGATGAAATTTATCAATGTAGCTACAATGGGTTAGCATTTGCTGCATTTTATCTTCCTGGCCAGCCTAGAGCAACTACAATGGATATATCTTTTACATTTATTGTTCCTACGGCTTTCAAATTATATTTCTTCATTTACTCTTATTTATATTAAGAATGAAGTTTAGGAATTCTGTCAATAAGCATAGTTAGCGAAAATCCTAAACTGAATGGTTACTAGGGGCGAGTGAAAATATCGTAGGATGAATAACTACCCCTACACCAGAGGGTATGCGAGGGAAATGAGACCATTCCGTCAGGTGACATCATTACATGCGTGTCTCATTCACAGCAACATGACTCTCAGTTTCACTCCGGCCGATAAATAACTCTATTAATGATTACTGATTCGGATTCATTTTCTTACGATCTTCAGTAATTTTAGGTGATTTTCTCTAGTCAAAACTGATGAGGTATAGCGGCCATTCCTCCTTCTCGCAAAGGGTGGACAAGGGTGGGTGATGCCTTCTTCGATCTACCCATGACCTGCAAACCCTCCACAACCGAACTTCGGCTATCGATGTACTGTTGCACTGTCAACAAACTCTACCAGTCTTCTGCACTGGGCATATCGGAACTTTCCAGATATATTCCAAGCTGTATTCGCGTATAATTCTTTTTATTATAGTTTATTTTATTTTCGGTTTTTTTAAAATACAACTATAAGACATTATACAAGAAATGCAAGGGTGTCAGAATAAAAAAATCTTGCTACCTCAGCCGGAACTCGAACCCGGGTCTCCTGCTGGTTTTATTCTTACTCCCTTGCATTTCTTGTATACAATTTAACGTGGGATTAAATACCACAACCAAAATCATAGAAATATAAGAAATATGGGAAAAAACGAGACTCTAACTAATAGCCGACAATGTCAGCTATTTCGAGCATAAGACGATATATTCGTCTTACTTGGGGGTTTAGACTCGGAGTAAAGTGCGGGTAGATGGAGAGATTATCTATCAGTGGTGTAGTGGTCAGCATATTTGCCAAAAAGCAGGAGACCCAGGTTCGAGTCCCGGCTGAGGTAGTATGATTTTTTTAAACAATAAGACTTTAACTTTACAAACGTTTCGGAGACCAACTTTAAATTCTTATGAATCAAATTTCAAAAAATCGAATTTTCAATGCAGAGAAAGGTACAACTATTTGAAACCTTCCTCTGACCTCTACATTTATAACTGATTTATATTTGTATCTACTTTATTTATAAGCAGATGGGTGGGGGGGGGAGAGGATCTTCTATGAGATATATCCTTCTATAAGAGTGAGTGAGAGACCTAATTAATAGAAAATTTGTTGGGGTTCTCTCAAAGTTGAAAAAAAAGAAAAATACAATTTCTTAAAACGTGTATTTTTTTTAATCTGCCTATGTTTCGGCTTTCATTGTAATGTAGCCATCTTCTAGGCTATCATGAAGGCGAGAGTAGACTGGTTGTCATCTGGATCAAATGTTCATGACAATGTAAGCCCAATTGTCGACAGATAATAAAAAATAAATTTTTAAATTGTATTTTTTATTAATCAACCTTGACCGAATCCCCAAAAAAATCCCTGCTAATAATTTCTACAGTCGGAATCTCTCCATTTGAGGGAGCAAATGTTTCCCAACATTTTTTGCCCTTTGCTACTGTAAACGTCAAAACTCATTGCAAAATAAATAGAAGTAGAAGGTGCATATAAAAAAAGTACTTAATATAAGCATTAAATTTATTGATTAAAATAAACTTAAAGATTATTTTGCAAAAATGGCCTGATTGGAGTAGGGGATTGCCTAAAATGTAAAATATGTTTTCTTAATGAAGCGTAATTCATATTTAGTTTAGAGTAATGTAACACATCACAGTTTGAATTATTGACAAAATATATATATAAAGATATATAGTATATGGGATTACATGAGATGGAATGTTAATATTCATCAATCATGATACTCAGTTTATGCATATTCTGCATGAAAGTATTTTCACATTTATAATAAGTATTTTCTTATTCATAATAGACATATTGTAGGCGTTAATCATCAACTTTGAACTAATGGAAGTGGGAGATACCTTAACTCGACAGTCTTAAATCGACGACTAATTGTTTTCCCAATGAAATTTGGTATATCACTTTTAAAAGTAAATTGAAGGACTACATTATATGAAGAGCCAAATCACAGGAATAGTAGAGGGAGGTTAACTGAAATTTCAAGGGTTAGTAATGAGTTATTTTCGATAAAGCTTTAGTTTTAAGCAACGGGACTAAATACAGATTTGCTTATTGAGGAAAATATATTAATCAGGTATAAGAGATTACATGAGATTAATAGTCAAGTCCTCATTTCCCTCTCCACACCAGAGGGTATGCGAGGGAAATGAGACCATTCCGTCAGGTGACAGCATTACATGCGTGTCTCATTCACAGCAACTTGACTCTCAGTTTCACTCCGGCCGATAAATAACTCTATTAATGATTACTGATTCGGATTCATAAATATTGGTCAGCCACGATACTGAAGAATTCGCTTCGTTTATCCAGCTTCTGGTGGCGTGTTTACATTAGATGACAATTCTTTTGGTAGGTATTTCCTTTGTTCAGCGTATCATCGTCCAACATTTGACTGAGCACTTACATCAATTTGATTGCCATTTAGTTTTTAATCGGTGTTGGACCAAATCGGAAGTTATTATATATTTTGTTCTCAAAAATTATAAAATTGTTTTTATATGTTTTGTTTATTGCTTATTTTGATTTATCAAAGATTTGTTTGCATATTCATACAAGAAATGCAAGGGAAAATAATAAGAAAATCTTACTACCTCAGCCGGGACTCGAACCCGGGTTTCCTGCTTTCCGGGCAGTTATACTAACCATTACACCCCCGAGGCTAGCTAGATAATATCTTCTACTCCCTTTACTATACTCCGAGTCTAAATTTCCGAGTAAGACAAATTTATCGTCTTATGCTCGAAGGAACATTATCGGCTATTTGTTAGACTTTCTTTTTTTTCCTTATATTTCTTCTTTTTTTTTTTTTGGAAATACTAATTTTAGCTCTGGTATATGTTATATTCCCACTCTAATTTTTTTTTTTTTTTGCGTGTTAGCCTTTCATTCAACCACTTAGGGTCATGGAGAAAGGGGCTATCTACAGGTTGCTACCCTATTTTAAACACCCATGGCTCAGGACAAGCTTCTATATTATAAATAAAAGATTGACCTGGGCGGGAATTGAACCCGCGGCGTCAGGATTGCGAGACCCGTACGGATCCCCTGAGCCAGCCTGGCGCCCCTCCACTCTAATTTTATACAATAAATGTAAGGCTGAGGTAGTAAGATTTTTTTATTCTATTCCCTTGCATTTCTTGTATAAAATTAAAGTGGGATTAAATACCACAACGAAAAATCAGTATTTTTTATGCAATTATTTTTGTAATTTTTTTTTTAAATATAAGAATCTTAAAGACAACATATATGTTTTATTGTTGTAAATTATAATTATCATTACGCATTTTTAAAATATGATTATTATTCCAATATAATACAAGTACTTGATCCATAAATCTTTTCATTGTAAAAAATAAATAAACAAACATTCCATAGAGGGTAGCGAAACGTTCTTTATAACAGTTTTGCATTAAGCAATTTAAATGAGGTAAGGGGTAGGGGGTGAGCACCATTTTGTTAAAAAAATTGAGAGAACACGTTTAGGAGCGGTGGGTGACTCGTTTATTTCAGGGCCGCGTTCTTCTCATTAGCATTCAGAGAAGGTTGTAGTCTGATGGCTGTTTTCCCGAACTGCAATGTCGGTAAATTTAAGAAATCTCTCTCCGGTTGTCTCCCCCCCCCCCTGCCTCCCCCCCCTACCATCGAGGGATTCATTTATTTAAGCAGGAGAAACGGTGTAGCCGACAAGGTCTTTGTCGATTTCCGCCGAGCAACAAACGGGCAACAATGCCGCGCGCCGTCTCGGGACAAACAACAAAATCCACAATGAGAGCCATCTATCTGCCGGGTGAACAATAACACACCTCCCGCGGACTTCGGCCGAGAATAAGTAATGAAGGCAGAGTGTTTGTCCTGTGCACCCCGGTCGGAGTCCAGACAATGAATGCCCTTTACTGGCTCCTCAGGCTCAGTGCTAATTCAACCCCGAAGTACAAGTGACAAAGCTAATACTAGCCGGTGGAATTCACCTGCCACTGAAAACATATACATATATACAAATTAACTAAGAATCTTAAGAGAATTTTGTCAAATGCTCTAAGATAAGTGGTACACAATGGAGGGTGTGGATGTGTCTGAATATCGATGTAGGAAAGCGATTATTTTGTTGTGAATACAGTGCATATCTCAAAACATAAATTTTGAGTGCATTATAATTATTATATCAGCCTCACTAATAAAAAAAGCTCATCATGCAGGAGGAAAAGAACGATCCTTATATAAAAAGAAATGGATAATTTCGTTCTTAAAAAATATAGAATGTTAATGTAACTGAGATGGATAGAAGCTGTCAACCCATATACATTACTATGCATATAGATGCAACCTTAAATATTTTTTTCATAATGCGCCTTTCATGAAAATATCTTATAACCTAAATGTAAGAAAATAAAATTTTACTCCTATTAGTTTTATAGTTAATTACCTTCTTAGAGCCAATATTAAGGAAAAAACTGACTAGAGGATTATTAAATTTGAAGTTTTTCTTAATCTCCTTCACTTAAGAATTAGAACACTTGGAGCTAAACCTAGTCTAAATACCAATTTTTTTTTCTGCATATTGGAAAAAGTGAGAGCTGCCCAACCCTGGGTGGTATATTTTCAATATCTTCTTCAACGTATGTTTTCATTCATGTTTCTTCATAAAAATGTAATATAAAAAAAAATATAAAAAATTTATGTTCTATACGTATAATTTATTGAACAATTTTTCGGTACTCTAACAATGTCCAAGACATTAAAGATTTTTATTTATAAATATTAATTTTATTTTTGATTTTTAATCCCACGTAAATTAAAATCAATTTATGCAAGGGAAAAGAATAAGAAAATCATACTACCTCAGCCAGGACTCGAACCCTCGTCTTTCTCGTAGGTTAGACTCTCGACACTAGTGTTGGGAATTTAATGTTATCTGGCTCTGCCGGTAGCGTAATAGGATAACGCGCATGCCCGGTTAGCAGGAGATCCAGGTTCGAACACTGGCTGGGACAATTTGATTTTTTACTCTACTCCCTTGCATTAATTGATTTAAATTTACGTGGGATTAAAAATCACAAATAAAATTAATATTTATGAATGAAAATAAAAAGTAAATAACGAGAGTCGATAAATAGCTTGACAATGTCAGTTCCTTCGAGCATAAGATAATGTATTCGTTTTTCTTGTAGGTTAGACTCTGGACACTAGTGTTAGGAATTTAATAAGTTCCGGTAGTGTAAAAGAATATCTCGCTTGCCCGGTTAGCAGGAGATTCAGATTCGAGCCCTGGCTGGACAGTTAGATTTTTTATTCTGTTCCCATTAATTAACATTAATTGATTAAAGATTTTTTAATTTCATTTCTGCTTTCTCCTTGAACAATTGATGCGCAAATGACGTCATCCGACGGTTTTGGCATAAACTAGAGGCTTAAATCAATTATATCCTCCATATCCTTAAATTAGTAATTAAATACCGAGTTTAGTGTCCGGAAATTTATTTTTAAAATCGTCTATGCACTACACTCACTCACACACATATATTGCAGGACCGATCTTCTTGCTTCCAAAAGAACTACCCCGTCGTGTACCAAATGAGTTTCAACAAAAATAAATAATAATGCATCTTCATTCCTTTTGGTAAAGTTTATTTTTTCAGCCATATTAAAAAACAATTTACACAAACACACACACACACACACATATATATATATAAATGTGTGTTGGCAAAGTTGTTTTAAGTTGTTTTCAAAATGCCGAATGGACTTCTCCTAAAAAAAATAGGAGAAATTGCGTCATGTTGCCATCGGGAACAGGATGATTTCATCACGTGTAAGATTTGCTCGTGTATAAATAAATAGCTATGGAATCAGAAGGGTATGTAGGCACAACTGGGCATCGCAGATTGCAGGAGGGGTAGCAAGATATTTGTGCGGAGGCAAGACAGGAGGGAGGAAAGGAAATTTGAATCTGTAATTTCTATATCTCCATTATTTTGGTATTTGACATCCAGCTCCACGTTGTTAGATGCATAGAGTGAGTATGCCCTAGAGACATCTACTCTCGAGCCGTGGGAAACTGCAGTGGCTGAAACAGGGACAAGGAAGGCGGGACTACTGAAGCTGAAGGTCTCTACTTAAAACTACGCCGTGTCTCGGAGAGGGGTGAAGTGGGAGGATACGCCCCTCAGAAATAGACTCCAGTTCTAGCTTGAATTAGTTGTGTCGGGGAACTCGAGAGATCTGTCTCGGCCTTTTTAATGAGCAGTGGCTGGCGCATCAAAGCCTTCCTTTCAGTAGTCTGCGAAATGCATATCGCTCTCCTCTGCCGAAGTCTACACTTAGACCTGACTCGAAGGGGATTTAAATCACAGTTTTCATTGAGATAGATTCCCGAGAGGACTAAATAGTCCGTTCCTCTCTTTATATCATCATATCAGCTGAGCAATAGTTATTATTCAGTTCAATCGAATTTTTATAAAACCGACTGTATAAACTAATGCAAGAGTAGTCATAGGTTACCTGGTGGTATTGTTTCTTAGTTATAATTTAAGACATGATTTACTGCTTCCTTTAAGGTCATACAATTCAATGAATATTTATGAGATTTTGAATTTATTTTCTATTTAATCTATGTTTTCATTGTAGCTTTTTAATGTTTTTCTATATCAATCTATTAATGAAGACTTTAATTATGCTGGTTTGAAATTATAAAAACTTCCATAACGGTTGAAGTTGCAGTACTAATTTCAATATATGACCTAGTAATGTCAAATTATAAAACCCTATTGTTAAATTAAACTTTTTCTTGCGAAAAGTGATGATGGAGGTTTTAAGTTATTGAAAGTGCAACATCAAAATTTCTCTAACTCTAGCCAAGAAATTGATATAAATAAAATGTATTAATAAACTAATTTTTAATTCCATTTAAATAACATATCACCCTAAATGATTAATAATTATCTTGAATTAGAATAGGCAAAGTAATTTTATTTTGCATTTATTTAAAAATCGAATTCACATATTATAAGTAATAAGAACAATTTGTATTGCAATTATTTATTAGTAATGCAAATAATGAAGAATTTATCAGAAAATGTATTTACTGTAAGTATTAAAAAAATTCTAATTGTTTAATTCGTTATAGTTCGTTGTATTATGTGATGGGTACCTCTTGGGGATCTGATGTACCTAACCAGGCGTGAAAAAATATTGTCAACTTCTCTTACTTCAATAAGGGCTACTGCTATTCTACTTTGTACTCGTGGCAAGAGGTACGCACTATGAGGGTGTGAGAAGGTAAGCGTGTCTAGCGGTTCCTACCCAGGAGTGAAGGTTTTTGAGGGCTACTGCTATTCTACCTTGTACTCGTTACGAAAGGAATAATGAGGTTGTGAGAGGGTAAGCGTGTCTAGTGGTTCCTACCCAGGAGTGAAGGTTGTTGAGGGCTACTGCTATTCTACCTTGTACTCGTTACGAAAGGAATAATGAGGGTGTGAGAGGGTAAGCGTGTCTAGTGGTTCCTACCCAGGAGTGAGGGTTGTTGAGGGCTACTGCTAGTCTACTTTGTACTCGTGGCGAAAGGAAAAATAAGGGTGTGAGAGGGTAAGCGTGTCTAGTGGCTCCTACCCAGGACTTTTATGATCGCAAATTTTATTATTTTCAAACTAAATTTGATATTTGCTTTTTTTACTTTTACTTTTTTGCAAGTCTTAATATGAGTTTGCTAAGGGCTGAAATAGGCTGAGAAGGGGAATTGAATCATAATTGAAAAACCTATATCTATATCTTTGTTAATTTTTGATTTATGATAAAACATATTAGTTATAAAATATTATTTTTTAACATTTATTCAAACATAAAAAGTATTTAGAAGGTTTTAACGCCTACTCCCACATTTCCTCTCCCGGTCAGTCTAAACTTACTTAAACCGTCATTGTCCCTTTTAGCTTTTATAACTTGTGTTGTATGTGTTACTTTATTTTTGTTTAACTTTATATAAATCAATCGGGAAGTGAGCTCAGTTTAAGCAGCTGTTAATTTATATTTCCCACTCTGTCTTGGCGACGAGAAGAACTTAAGTAAAACCAGCCATGATTGCAGTGGTGGGGGGAAGCTGAGTGGCAGCAGCCGAGATAGGTAGACAGAATTAAGAAAGATACCGCTGGAGTTTCAGGCCGCTAATTCTGGGGCCATTTATCATGACAGACAGTGATGGAAGGGCCAGTTAAGGGAGTCCTAGCTCTTCAGAGGCTTTCCGGCTCATCCACGCCACACTCAACCCGCCCAGGATTATATCTCTGTCAGCGAGCTATTACCCCAGAAGCTTTTTAATTAAATATGCTCTGTTCCGAAGTTTGCGATCAGCTCACTTGGATCTGGGGCCGAAATTATAAAGAAGAGCAAAAGTGCGATTATGGTGTTTCTGTGTGTAACAGCAAGTGGTGTGTTTGTTGAGAGAGAGAGGGAGCTGGTGGAAGGGTGGGAGGAGTGAGGGAGACGGGGAGAACGAGAGGAAGGGAGAAAGGAAGAGGGAAAAGGAAGGGGAGAGATTGTGAGAAAAGGAAAGTGGGAGAGAGAGAGGGCATGAGAGAGAGAGAGAGAGGGAGAGAATTTATTGTCTTAGGACGATGAGTTCTCTCATAGAGACAATGCACATAGAATATTTATCAATATTTATATTACCTAAGTTGTATTAGAGATAGAGAGAGGGAGTTTATGGGCAAATTGGGAGTTTGTCGAAAGTGGGAGAGAGAGAAAGAGGGAGGGAGAGTAAGAGGGAAGAGAAAGGGTGTGGAGTGGGCGAGGAGGATGAGGCAGAGGAGGGATTAGAGAGGGAGAAAGAGTGAGAGAAAGAAAAATGGAAGAAGGGTGGGAGGGGGTGATGGAGACGGGGAGAGAGAGAGAGAGATAAAGAGAGAGAGAGAGAGAGAGAGAGAGAGAGAGAATGAGAGAGAGGAAGGAAGAGGGGAAGAGGGAGAGGGTCCGAATTTGACAGAACCAAAGATTGTATATTTGTCCCAAAACTATGAATTTCAAAGATTAAGCTTATAAAAAGTGCACCATACAATTTTAATTAATGGTAAAGATTGAGATTGAGATAAAACATGTCGTCTGTTACACAACTCAAATTTTTCAAGTAAACCCCCTGAAATCTTTCATTTCTGTCAGTTGATCGAAGAGAACTTGAACTATCATTTTCAATGCTTGAGTTTCCTGGATGTTAAATTAAGAGTTTATCTAGTGAAGTTTCCATAAAATTCATAGTCATAGAAATGAATTATTTTGCTGTTTAAAATTACATATTATTTGATTTTCTATGGATGTTGGTTAACTGTTGATAATCAGGAGGAGGAGTTAGTCGGGGTACTAATCCCTTCAAAAACACCGCCTTTATCTCACTTTCCTTTCATCGTTACCGCCATCCTTTAAAAATACCGCTTTTTTCCCCACCCACTTTTCTAATTCCCCTCCCCACACTTTCCTCACTCCTAAGTCTATTCGTTCTTTTCCCAAACTTCATTTAGTACCCCATGAGTTAAAACATGCAGTTCGTGAATCCCTCCCTTCATTATCTCCATAGCCCTGAAGAAGGCCTCAAATTCAGGCCTAAACGTTGGCAGAAATAAAACCATATTGGTTTGGCGGAACCATAATCCTATATTGGTTTATTTAATAATAAATCTTTGACCGAACCCTAACTATCTCCTCCTTAAATATTATGATAGTTATTTCAGTGTTCTTTGTCAAATTTTCTTCTACATAAATAAAAATTAAACTCAATTAAAAGATAAAATTTACCAAAGCTTGCTGAACATAAAAAAATGTATTTAACAAACAATTGTATATAATTTTACATTAAACATATAATGTACATGTTTTATATCAATTTTTGTTGCAAACATTGTGAATCATACAGTATTTACTTTGAGAAAGGGCCATTTATAATCCAGCCCATGGTGGTCAATCACATTTTGTAAAAAATTGTAAGACTGAGTTCAATTGAAATACATTGGGCAATATATTCAGAAAATGAATTGAATTATTAAATTTTGGAAAATTAAATTACAAATAAGGAACAATAAATAAATTTATCAATATAATAATAAATAAATAACATGTACGCAAGGCTGGTAACAGTTTATTATTATATGAATTTATAAGAAACTTTAAATTATATATAATAAGAGCTTCTGACATATAAAGATGGTGCCCTGGATAAAGTATTGATACATGATTAATGAGTACTCCCAAGATGCTGCTTTCCTGTTATAGGCCTCTTTTTATATTATAAATTAATTACTATAAT
>KZ807115.1:802937-824993 GCA_000696205.2 Oncopeltus fasciatus
GCTCTTTGATAATATTGAAGAGAATGAATTGCGTTTTTTGAAAATATGTAAATATGTAAAGCTGTGTGAATTCTTCTTAATTAATGTCTTATCACTATAATTGTGAAGTCTATAGATTTTGGGCTTAAAAAGAATAATGTTTTTCATTATATTTTGAAATTCTTCTCACGTTTCGTTCAAAAACTGTTAAGAGTTATTTTCCATTGTACATACATTTAAAATTACATCTATCTATTTTATCTCATAGTATCAAAACTGTTAAATGTAAATCAAATATTTAACTTAGAATATTTTATTTATTTTAAAGAATAAGAATTTCAAAACTATTTTAATGTATATTTCCTACTCTACAGTTTTAAATTATCTTGGAATTTCAAAACAGCAAACGTCTATGATAAAATGAGAATAGGGGTTCAAAGCTATACTTTTCAGTTTTATAATATAATTATGATGGTGATGATAATAATACTAATATCATTAACGTTGTACATTATTATTATTATTTATTATAAACTATGAGAGCACATTGCAAGATGCACGCTGTGCAGTATGTAATTTCTAAAATAAATAAATTAATATTCTAAAAAAAAATATCATTAACAAGAGTGACAACAATTTATTATTGTTATTACAATATCAATAATAATGAAAATAATAATAATAAAGATCTTTATTTTTAAAAAACTATTAAATAGGACTCTTCAACCATACAAGGATATGAAAAGAAAAGCTGAAAGTAGGTGCGTGTGTGTGTGTGTGTGTGTGTGTGTGTGTGTGTGTGTGTGTGTGTGTGTCTTTACGCCCTTTAGCTTTACCGATTTTTATAATTAAGAAACCAAAATTTATTTTATGAAAGCCCTATTTAGTTTTATTGTGTATTAAACTCTTATGTGAGTAATAAATGATATATTCAATTTAATTTGGGATAAAAAAAAGAAACGTTCTAACAAAACTCAAAGAAATTTAATTTGTTAAACAAACTTTATTAAAGAAACTTATGTGAAGAGCGATATTAAGGAATTAAGGAAAACAAGTAATGCATTCAACTTTATTAATAAATAAATTTAACCGCCATTAATATTTCTACTGTTTTACTGTGTGGGATTTTTTTTATGGCATCAATTATTATGGCTTAATTTTGTTTATTAAAATTCAATGCTGATTAGTAAATTTAATCTTAAAAAACCCTTGAGAGGATAACAATGAAGATATCAAAAAGAAATCAAACAGAAAGACTTTAATTTACTAGAGATTAAAAAAAGATTACATTTATCTCTGCTGTTATTCGTATAACTAAAAAAAAGTTACACACAATTTGTTTTCTGTTCATTAATCTGCTAATTTAATACAATATATAATTTACGAAGCACTAAGGCACGATACCTAATTGTAGTAAGATAGTAAAACGGAAATTATCCTCCAGATAGAGGAAAGTGGTTAGTAATTCAGTCAATGATAGAGGACCAGTCTTATTAGGGGTAGGGGGAGGATAAGTCATATTAGGGTTGGTGGGGGGAGGGAAAGAGACAGACCGAGAATGAGAGAGTGAGAGAGATAGAGAGAGAGTAAAAGAGGAAGAAGGGAGAGATAGAGATAGAGAATGGGAGAGAGAGAGAGATTGAGAGAGAGAGAGAGAGAGAGAGAGAAATTCCCGTCCCGACCAATTTTACCCAGTGTATCATCAGAACAATGGCTTCTATTTAGCGATGTTTCCGCCCTGCAGTAGAGCTCAAGCGCTTAAAAGAGATGTAAAGGTCTCCGGAATAGCAATTTGGGGGGAGAGAGCTCCTCAAATGGCGACTCAAAGGGTTGGGCCCAGCCACCCCACATCTTCGATATCACCATTACTCCAAGATGGAGAATAAGTTTAAGAAAATATATTAAGTGTGCTTCATATGTATGATTATACTGAATCTCTAGTAAGTAGAGAGTTTTCAGTTAAAAATACTGTTTTTTTCTAAGTCTTATTAATTCCATTGTCTTATATTACTCTGAAAGCTTTAATAGGTGATAAACCGCTGGTGAAATCTAATAATAACTGCAAAAATTCTCAAAATCTTGAATATTTTATTTCATGTAATTACTGGCATTAAAATATTGATTATGACGACAGATGTCAAATTTTTATAATTTGGAGCAAGAGGAGTATGAAAAATTATAGTTCAATTCAACCAAAACTTTTTTGTTGGTGCTATAAAATCCATGGGTTAATGGCATGTGTGTCAAACCTCCTTGAGACACAAAAATAAAAAGTTCCATACAATTAAACATTATTTTATCGGCTCACAAAAATAACTAAATTACAAATTTTTTTATCTTCATTTCAAAAAAGTTTGAATGTATACGTTTTTGATTTTTTTTTTGTTGTATGTTTCATATTTTTAGCTTCTCGTAAGGAGAATTGGTGGAAGATCTGTAGAAAACTCTCAATGTCATATATCAGTAAAATACAAAGAATAGCTGGATTTCATATGAAAAAGTGTCAGTTCTTGGTATGTGGACTACATATTAAAACTGGCAGGGAGGAAAAAGTAGGTTTTATAGAAGAGTGTTATAGAGAATCTATATTATCCCTATTTATTATTTTAGCTTGTTATAATAATTAATAATGGCAATAAAACATAGTATATAAATTTTTAAATCTTTTTTATTATTAATTAGAATCATCATAACAACCCGTTTTAATAAATTCCACTCTGGCCTTTCCATGCATCCCAATCCTTTAGCCCAAACTCTATCCAGTATTACCCATCCTGATAATCCACCACTAATTAATTTGGGGTGGTAATCGGCTATATGAAATGGATACTGAACATATTGCAAATAAAAAAATAGAATATTATTATTACATTATTTGAATATTATTAATAACTTTTTCTTTCCAATATGTTCAATATCCATTTGATATACACGGTTTCATATTTTTATTCATTTTTCTTAGATTATTAGATTATCATATATAGACATGTTTTCTTTTTGTGTATGTTTCTTTTACAAACACAGCCCTGATAAATTCCTGAAATTCAGACCGAAACGTCGGCTAAAGTAAAAAATGTTTTGATTAAAATTAGTTTTTAACTCTTTAACTATTTTGACTAAATTCTCGACAATACTCACATCATAATAGTGGAAAATTTTTAAGTCATTTATTTATATGAAAACTGACAGTATTATGTCCTGGCTTAATATATCTCCTTGGCATTCAAACGTATTATGATAATGAAAGGAAATTACTTTATGAAAGAAAAACAAAGCTCTGTTTTGAGAAATAAATATAAGGGGAAACATAACGAGATTCTTCCATTGTCTGAGTTATAAGCTGTGGAACATTAATAAAAAAATATAATCTCTGAAGGGATTAAAGCAGAATAAGAAAGAAAAAAGGAGATTTAGAGCTGGGCTGAGGGGAGTGGCGGTGGATGAAAGGCCGTAATTTCCCGGCGACCTGGAGGTGATATATTTCTTGATTAAGGCTCTCGCTGGAAACAATCGGAGGGCGCTCGCCTCGCTCAAACAGCCAAAGAGATAGGTGTTTGGTGGAGCAGGGAGCTCTCCTGGCTCGGTGAACCCCTACAAAAAGTGGGAACAGGGACTAGTTCACGTCCGCCATCTTAATCGGAGGGCGCTCGCCTCGCTCAAACAGCCAAAGAGATAGGTGTTTGGTGGAGCAGGGAGCTCTCCTGGCTCGGGGAACGCCTGCAAAAAGTGGGAACTGGGACTACTTCACGTGATCCCTCCGCCATCTTAATACGACTCTTTTTCCATCTAGAGATTAAGGCTCTCGCTGGAAACAATCGGGGGAGGGGGGGGAGGCGCTCGCCTCGCTCAAACAGCCAAAGAGATAGGTGTTTGGTGGAGCAGGGAGCTTTCCTGGCTCGGGGAACGCCTGCAAAAAGTGGGAACTGGGACTACTTCACGTGATCCCTCCGCCATCTTAATACGACTCTTTTTCCATCTAGAGATTAAGGCTCTCGCTGGAAACAATCGGGGGAGGGGGGGGAGGCGCTCGCCTCGCTCAAACAGCCAAAGAGATAGGTGTTTGGTGGAGCAGGGAGCTTTCCTGGCTCGGGGAACGCCTGCAAAAAGTGGGAACTGGGACTACTTCACGTGATCCCTCCGCCATCTTAATACGACTCTTTTTCCATCTAGAGATTAAGGCTCTCGCTGGAAACAATCGGGGGAGGGGGGGGAGGCGCTCGCCTCGCTCAAACAGCCAAAGAGATAGGTGTTTGGTGGAGCAGGGAGCTTTCCTGGCTCGGGGAACGCCTGCAAAAAGTGGGAACTGGGACTACTTCACGTGATCCCTCCGCCATCTTAATACGACTCTTTTTCCATCTAGAGATTAAGGCTCTCGCTGGAAACAATCGGGGGAGGGGGGGGAGGCGCTCGCCTCGCTCAAACAGCCAAAGAGATAGGTGTTTGGTGGAGCAGGGAGCTTTCCTGGCTCGGGGAACGCCTGCAAAAAGTGGGAACTGGGACTACTTCACGTGATCCCTCCGCCATCTTAATACGACTCTTTTTCCATCTAGAGATTAAGGCTCTCGCTGGAAACAATCGGGGGAGGGGGGGGAGGCGCTCGCCTCGCTCAAACAGCCAAAGAGATAGGTGTTTGGTGGAGCAGGGAGCTTTCCTGGCTCGGATAACGCCTGCAAAAAGTGGGAACAGGGGCTAGTTCACGTCCGCCATCTTAATACGACTCTTTTTCCATCAAGAGATATTCAGTTTTTTATAAGTGTATAGCATCGATCAATTAAAAACATGTTCACGTAGGCTACGACGGTCGTCAGATGTGTTTACCTTTTCTTCTTCCCGGTTGGACCGGGTCAAGTTGTTGATAGTTGCCGAGCTTTCGCACATCATATCTTATAGTATGAAATTAATGTGATAATCAATATAGGTTTGGTTATACATTCTAAATCAAACCAGTTTTCACACTCCGCCTAGGACAGATCCAGTGGCTGTCAACGATGAAAATTGAAACCTTATGCAAAAACTTTTGAAGAATTTCTAACATATATTATATTGACTTTAAGGTCACTTAGAACACTATAAGGTACTGACTTTTTCACTATGCTCCTGAATAAACATAAATTGTAACTGACAACGACAACTATAAAATATGATGATGACAAGGATAATCATCGTGAAGTCGATTAACAGTATTTTTTTTATTATATAAGCGTTAGCCTTCCATTCAACCACTCAGGGTCATGGAGGAAGGGGCTATCTACAGGTTGCCATCCCAATCTTAACGACCATGGCTCAGGACAATCTTTTAATTATAAATAAAAGATTGACCTGGGCGGGATTCGAACCCGCGGCGCCAGAATTGTGAGACCCGAACGGATCCCGTGAGCTATCCCGGCGCCCCAGATTAACAGTATTTAAAGTACCTATAACTGTTTCTTTTGTTAGAAAGACATAACTGCGATAATATTGAAATTATTCTCTATCACACAAACACTGCGCTAACTAAGCGAATTCCTCAGCAATAATTCGATAATTATTAATTATTAGATGATAAATAATCTTTACGGTCATTTCTGCGCGATGACAGTAGATATTACTATTAGATGATTTTAGTTGGGGTTCGGTCAAGGTAGATCCAAAAAACTTAAATTTAAAAAATGTATTTTTTAATAAAGGATTATCTGCCGCCGTTTCGACTTGCATTGTAAGCCATCTTCAGGGTTGCCAACCTTGAAAACAAGAGAGGACTTGCTGTCCCTAAGTTCACATTTCCATGACTAAAGTAGGAAATGTGAACTTAGGGACAGGACGTCTTCTCTCATCTTCGTGATAGCCCTGAAGATGGCTTACAATGTAAGCCGAAACGGCAGATAATCCTTTATTAAAAAATACATTTTTTAAAATTGTGTTTTTTGGATCAACCTTGACCAAACCCCAACAAAAGTTCTCTACTAGTATTTTACTAATGTTTTTAGTTTCTCAAAAAGTTCTGGAATGTTCTAGGTAAAAAAAATATGTATTCGCGAAGTTAAAATCATCATTTCTCTCTAATAATGGGAATAGTGAAAAAGGTTTTCCTCTCGGACTCGAGCAATGTTGAAAGGTGTATGCGTTGTTCTCCTGTGTTTCTTCTTGTCGTTTGTGTTAGTATGATGTTTGAAATGTTTGAGCGTGCATGCTCCCCAATAACGAGGCAGTTGGACCTGTTCTAACTCCTACTTTGACTCCTGTTTGACATCCTCGTTCCTCTGCTCCCAGAAACGGACCCAGTAATGGTCCACATCCATTAATCCATATCCACTCAATGGTCTCTCGGAGGGCTGGAACTCTCTCCCTCTCCCCCCCCTCTCTCACTCTCGCTCTCTCACTCTCTCTCTCTCTCTCTCACTCTCTCTCACTCTCTCTCTCTCCCTCTCCTTCTCCCTCTGTCTCTCTCTCTCTCTCTCCCTCTCCCCCTACTCTCTCTCTCTCTCTCTCTCTCTCTCTCTCTCTCTCTCTCTCTCTCTCTCTCTCNTGGTCTTTAAACATTGACTGCCAGGGGTCATTAAATATCGACTGCCAGTAGTCTTTAAATAACGACTGCCAGTGGTCTTTAAATAACGACTGCCAGTAGTCTTTAAATATCGACTGCCAGTAGTCTTTAAATAACGACTGCCAGTGGTCTTTAAACATCGACTGCCAGTAGTCTTTATATAACGACTGCTAGTGGTCTTTATTTTTAAGTCAAGCGCGAACTGGTAATTACATGAACATTGTTCACTTGTTATACTGCAATATTTTGTTCCTCATAGCTAAGGACATGTTTATGAACTTTCAATATTTTTTTTGTCGTTATAAGTACACCCAAATATTTAATATGTCATATTAATATCTCATCTCTTATTTAGTAACAGCGAAGAATAGATATGAGCCAACTATTTATTCAGTCGGAACATCTAGCATTTTTTTTTTAAACTTGATGTATCATTGTATTAAATCAGTGAAACTTTCTTGTGATGAACTGAATTTCGAAAACAAATTTTTATAGCCATATAATTTTGTCATATCATTAAAGGTAAATAGCCTATAAAGTGTTCTCGGCAAATAACAACAATTTGACTCGGTCCAACCCGGAAGATGAAATGGTAAATAAATTCTACTTTCCATTCACCTTACTCTTATTTGAGAATATCTAATATATTTTTTTTTTTTTTGTAATTTTGAAAACAAACTTTACATAAAAAACCGAAATGTTATTAAATAAATAGTTGAAGAATAATAATATAAAAAGTTTTAAATTTTAAGTTTTACTTAACATAATTTTAGTAATAGCAATAATGAATTCTTCTTGATTATATAAGTACTAGTGTGTAATAATGATGCCTATCATGTCATCACCTATAATATATTACGTTTCTAAATATTAATGTTCATTAATATTTAAAATTATAATCTTCATTGATTTTTAACATATCAAATGAAAATAGGATGGTCACCTGTAGATTGCTATTCCTAGGAGCTCCTTTCTTCTGTCCCTAAATAGTTGCATGAGAGTAAAAACAAAAAAAAAATATATATATGTATACATATGCATAGACATGTATGCAATCATAACCGTACTTGCATGCCTTCTCTTGTACCCCCTAATTTTCTTTTTCTTTTTTTTTTCTTCTTTTTTTTTATTACCCTCCTCTACTAAATTGGCTTGCTAGATTAATTATATTTTGTTGAATTTTTTAAAAATTCTTTAAAACTTGGAGTGTCCATGAAGCTGACTAACGGTTTCTCATTTCTGCTTCTTTCTATGATGCTTCTTCTAATGCTTTTTCCTCGCCATAGCGTCGTTTATGAACGCAGAACTCGGTGTCTGAACGTGATGTCTTGCGGAAGGCAGTATCTGAAGGGTTATAGAGCGGCTTGGCGGTAGAGAGCTGGCCATTTCCCGTGGACCTGCAGAGAGAGAGAGAGGAGCACTTAGCGCGGAATGAAGCGGTCTATCGCCGCGCTCATTGTAACGTTCGGAAAAGGCGATTCGGTGGAGGGGGAACTGCACGGAGCTCTTTTGTGCAGAGTGATTGCCTTCTAGAACGGCTTCTACAGGAATTGCCCCATCCCGGGGAGCCGCTGCTCAAATAGTGGAGACTGTCGGCAAGTGTGTGTCACCCGGCTCTCAGAGGGAATTGTTTTCTTTCAATGGCTGCTAAACCAGTGCTGAAGTGCCAACCTGCCTTCAAGAGGTACTCCTCCAAAGAGCTAACTGCACATACGAAGCACATTTCCCACCTTTTATTAACATTTAATTGAGATTCAAGAATCTAGTCTATTGTGTAATGTTTTTTTTTTTTTCGCACACAAGAAAAATTCTTGATAGGCCTTGTTGAATGAACCACAAACAATGTACTTAGTGATTCACGGAGCAATAAAAACCATTAACGCTGAAGGAACTGATATATTATCATTAGTTAAGGATATTAACATTGTTGTTACTTATTATTTATAAAATCATGAAACAATTTTCTTATTTATTACTAATACTCTTTTCACTGCCGACATCCCAACAAATCCCGACACACTCCTCGCGCCCTATGCAGATGACACAGCCATACTCTCCTGCATCCTCCTTTCATCAACTTCATTTCCCTGAAAAATAGCTGAAATCTAGGCCCCATGCTATAAAAAGTTTTTTTGTTACAATTTAATTTTTATTTGTTTAAAGACAAATTGTCCTAAAGTGGTAGGTTCAAGAGAGCTAGTAGATTATTGCAGTTTTGAAGTACTATTAGTTTGTTATTTTTGATTATTTAAATGCCTAATTTTTTTTAATAGTGCACATCGACTGCCAGTAGTCTTTAAACATCGACTGCTAGTAGTCTTTAATTAACAACTGCCAGTGGTCTTTAAACATCGACTGCCAGGGGTCATTAAATAACAACTGCCAGTGGTCTTTAAACGTCGACTGCCAGGGGTCATTAAATAACAACTGCCAGTGGTCTTTAAACATTGACTGCCAGGGGTCATTAAATATCGACTGCCAGTAGTCTTTAAATAACGACTGCCAGTGGTCTTTAAATAACGACTGCCAGTAGTCTTTAAATATCGACTGCCAGTAGTCTTTAAATAACGACTGCCAGTGGTCTTTAAACATCGACTGCCAGTAGTCTTTATATAACGACTGCTAGTGGTCTTTATTTTTAAGTCAAGCGCGAACTGGTAATTACATGAACATTGTTCACTTGTTATACTGCAATATTTTGTTCCTCATAGCTAAGGACATGTTTATGAACTTTCAATATTTTTTTTGTCGTTATAAGTACACCCAAATATTTAATATGTCATATTAATATCTCATCTCTTATTTAGTAACAGCGAAGAATAGATATGAGCCAACTATTTATTCAGTCGGAACATCTAGCATTTTTTTTTTAAACTTGATGTATCATTGTATTAAATCAGTGAAACTTTCTTGTGATGAACTGAATTTCGAAAACAAATTTTTATAGCCATATAATTTTGTCATATCATTAAAGGTAAATAGCCTATAAAGTGTTCTTTAAAAATTTTATTTTAAAAAATATAAAATTTGAAGATAATAAAGCTCTTTTTGGCATCATTTTTTAATTGCTAGTTGCATTATTTGTGATAATATATTGTCTAAATTTTCTTTGCATTCAAACCAATTCCGACCAAGTCTTCTTAAATTTCTACCAAGAATTCAATGAAAATTATGTCCCTTTTGGAAAACATATTTTGCCATACCAATCTATATTATTGATATATTTACTTATATATTCAATCTGCCCTAAAGTAACTTTCGAGAGGAGGTAACACAATTTATCTAGGACCTTATCTAATTTGTGTGATAGAGTAAAGAATAAATATCTGTAGAAACTTATATTTAATCTCCGGAGAGCAAACAAATCTCGTGGCTGGGGGTGGTGTTCTTCCATTGTGTGCCGTTCCAACCCCTAAGGCTAAAAACCCCAAGAAGACATATTCTCCACCAAATGTAATCAAGGTGGCTACCTGTGAAACAAGATTAGGCTGATCAATCCACTTTCCTCTTCCTCTGACGTATCACCTTAGGCAAAGAGTAAACACTTCAACTTCCCCCGTCCTTGGAGATAGTCATTTATGCCATAATTTGAGCAGTGCTTGTAAGAGTATGCTCATGTGCTCTTTTGAACTATCTTATTTTTTTTTTCGAGAGAGAGAAAGAGAGAGATAGAGAGATAAGGATGGGGTTATGAACCATAGCTTGAAAATTGCGGGATTCGGACGGCAGTGCATGTCCTGGAGCGTAATAAAGTTTTAACATAAAAAGATAGGGAGAAGAGTGAAAGAGACTAGATAGATTTTAAACAATAAAATACATTTTTTATTACAGTACTAAATCAACAATGACAGATATTTCAATGTAAATTTTTCTAACGAAGTCAGAACCGCTGACAGATATTATGTGTATATATTATATCTAAACAAAATAATTATCTACATATACTGTCCACAAAATACAGTACAACCATTCGTGCCGTTTTATTCTGGTATGTACGAAAAATTGAATCACAGACATTCACTTATTTCAATTACCAGTTATTGACTAAATAAAGTAATATTTTGTAACAAGCAATTATAAGGAAGAGATAATATTTTATTGCACAATATATTTAAGTATAAATTTATTTTTCCTTAGTTTTACATTTATTCTGCAATGTAAATATTGATATATTCTTTTTCTGGGCTTGACCGTGTCGAAAAGTTTATTTTTACCGAGTTTCGCACATCCTGTGAAGGTTTCTTCAGGGCTAGAGGAGAAAAAAAGCGGCTAAAAATCCAGAAGGCTTTTTTTCCAGCCTGGAACTCTTTCTCGATCTGAGTCTGCCTTCCCATTGGTTGGCTCTTATCAGCTCATTTCCGGAGGTGTTCGACTGGTTTTTATTATCACTGGTAGCCATTTTAATTTTCCTGCCGGATAATGCTGTTTTCCAGTTTTAACTTAAAGTATATCCTTTTTCCCTAGTAAAGTTATTTGGTTTTTGTTTTTTTTAATTTCTCTGCTACCCTAATTATTCTGCAATAGTAGTTATTTTCTCTAGGTAGGTTGGAGGTGTTCTTGAACTGAATCAGGCTGGTTTCCGACTTTCTGTGTGTCTATACTTTAAATCAAGAATCTGTTCTTTAGGACATATATCTCTCATTCTTCCATTTTCTCAAAAATATTACTTCCCGCATGGTGCGCGGAATGTTAAATATTCAATGAATCTCGTGTTATCTTTATATTTTATGTAATCCTCCGAAATCTTTCTCTTGTCTATATACAAAAACATATATCCTTTTTTTTAAATTTTAAAAACAACTCTATAGAGAGTTATTTTGTACATATGATATATATTTGTATACATAATATTTTGAACAAAGCACAACTGTAGCTCCTCCTATTACATATCCCCAGCGATTTATGTAGATCTACATATGCATATATATATATATATATATATATATTCTATTATAACTCCATATGTATTCCAAGCCTTTATAGTTGTGTATTAATGCCATTCTTTCGAAAAGTATGTATTTGCATTTTACTTCCAGAGCGCTGGATGGAATGAATGCATTGCTGAAAGTCTACATCGCCCCTGAAAATGGGNTTTGAACAAAGCACAACTGTAGCTCCTCCTATTACATATCCCCAGCGATTTATGTAGATCTACATATGCATATATATATATATATATATATATATATATATATATATATGTGTGTGTGTGTGTATAAATATATAGAAGAGAACATTAATTTTTTTAAATCAGAACCAGGGTTTCATAAGAGTAACGAGTCATAGTGAAGAAATTGGGCCTATTAGGCTTTGACAACAGTTCAGTAGAGATTTTTTTTAAATCGCTTCATGAAGTCAGTTAAAAGCTTAATGTCCTTTAAAGAAATCTTTCCATAAAGACCAATTTTTAAAAATGTATCTTTTGGGCTTATAGTTTCTAAAACACAAATATTAATCTAAGGCAAAACATCCATAATTACTAAACCCATAAAAAAAAAAAAAAAAAAAAAAAAAAACATTCCTTACCGATACGAATGAATTCATACAATGAATGATCGTCAATAAAGCAAATAAGAAAGGTTAAAGTTAAGAAAGGCCTGGAAGAGGCAGACCACTGATGGGAAAAGTTAGAAGGGAGATCAAAGGAGAACCTTCGATAGAGCGAAAAGTCGGCCAAAGAGGAGGGAGGTTAAAGGGAAATCATTTACTTCACAATGTTAAAGATGTTTAAATTAGTAATGGGCACCGAGATTCCTTGCTTATTTTATGATCTTATGTCTTACAAAAAAATACAGTGTGTACATTGCATCCTAGAAACTATTATCTCAATTAACTCCCAGAAATCAAGTCACGTTTTGATATTGTTCTTAAAAATACATTTCTGAGTTAAATATTTTATTTGGTTGTGGTTTATTATCCCACGTAAATTTTTTAAACAATTAATGAGAGGGAATAGAATAAAAAAAAATCTATCTGTCCCAGCCAGGAATCGAACCTGGATCTCCTGCTAAATGCACCGGCCCGGATAGTAGGAGATCCAGGTTTGATTCCTGGCTGGGACAGATAGATTTTTTTTTATTCTATTCCCTCTCATTAGATGTTTAAAAAATTTCTGAGTTAAGATTACCAATAATTAAGGTGATTATTTTTCTCTTTTCGATCGCCCTTTCAACCCCTTAGGGTCATGAAGGGAGGGGATATCTACAGAAAGCAGCCACCCTTTTTAATAATCTATGACTCTGAGCGAGCTTTTACTTTTTGATGAAAAAGCGTGTCAAGCTACTCGAACCCCAGTGCCAGGGTAGAGAAACACACAGAGATATCCAGCCAGCGTCGATTGAATCATCTGTTACGAATCATGAATTCCACTTCTAATAGGAAAGTGATATTTATTATTAACTAATGAACTATAATAATTAATTAATGCATTAGCTGCTTTAATTAAGCTCATTTGTCTTAAGAGTACACAGGACTGATTTACAAGCCAAGAGGACACTGAGATGTGACCATAAACCTCCCTCGGAAATCTCTCTGACATTACTATTGCCATGATGATGACTTAAAAGTTAAGTAAAAACGTTGGAGTATCTTATTTTTCTGTCCCCGGCCGAAACCCTGCCTAATTTTTTCAGTACCAAGACGATTTGGAGAAAAAGAAAGTAGAGGTTTAAAGACTACTAGTTTATATTCTTAAATATCATCCTTTATACGTACTTTTTATAAATATCTTCCGAAACATAATAACAATAAAATATTATTGCATGTGCTCTGTTCCATAGTTGATTTTTTTCATGTGACATTATTAGCGATAATTTTATCTATAAAAATTAAACATTTTTTGCATATTAATTCAACTTGGCTTATGCAGATTTTGGTTCTGATATTTGGAGGAGATGTCACAAAAGTCAAAAAAATTATGTGTATGAAATTGCAAGAAATACTTTTAAATGTAATAACATTTACATCCGAAGTGTTCGATAATAAAAAGTTGACATGTTCCTGAGAATAACAAGGAGAGAGTATAAATGTCTCTTGTATTTTTTTTTTGTTATTATTTCAAATAAGTTTTTTACTCTTACATATTACATTTCACTTTTCAATAAAACATGGAAAGTCTGTTTATTTAAACATCTCCTACGTGACAGACTTGTTTAACTAGATTTCAGATTAACCCCTACTCTCAGGGATGAGATTCTGAAAGAAATGATCTGCTGACACTGTATGCTTCACAACGAATCAAATCTAATCGAAATCTTGACTGGTTTTGAATTTGGTCGAAAACCCATCCCACTTTGACTAGCTGGAGAACTGGAGGGAGGGTAGAAGAAGATATTGAATGTCCAGCCGTGTCCGAGGCCCACCGTAGTAATCCCCCCAAATCGGATGTCCTCCAGAGAGGTGGAAGGACAAACTCAGCAAGGAGTCCAGAAATGGGACTCCAGGGAACTTGCTTCCAGCTAATTAACTCCAGCCCGAGGGAGCGGGGGGGGGGGGGCGAGAAGTCCCCCCGAACGGTTTTTATACCCAGCCCCAACAGTTCCAATCTGTTGTCTCAAACTCCCAAGTACAATACAGCCGGGTGTACACTTTGTAATAATTGCCCAATCCTAATCCCAACCAAATGGAATGGTTTACCTTAAGACCAAAGACACTTATAATTAATGGAAAACCGAAAGCTTTAGAAGTGAATTCGGGGCAGTAACGAATTGTAATGTAAGTAGACAATTAAAAGAAAAGATAAATTCTCATAAATGTTTATTTCAAATTTGACCAAAAAGTCATGAGATGGCTCTATCAGAGCCAAATGTAGAATGATTCTTCTCATTCTAAATTCAGCCCTGAGAAGCCATCACAGAGAGAGAGAGAGAGAGAGAGAGAGAGAGAGAGAGAGAGAGACTATAGTGGTTATTTATACTTCACTTGTGGATGAACTGTTTATCGATAAATATAAGTTTTCCCTGAGCCATAGATGTTTAGAATGGGATGGTAACCTTTAGATGGCCCCTTCTTCCATGACCCTTAGTGATTGAAAGGGATAAAAACAATAAATAATAAATACAAATTGAATAGACGAAGCTTATTGTTGAGGAAACCAAGGCCAACCAAAGAGACAAAAGCAGTTAACATCTCACGTTTGAAAATTCTTGATTTTTAATTAATAGTAGAAAAATATTTTTCATGTATTAATCTAAGGATGTTTCAAGTGTTATTAAATTGCTGTTATTCAAGATTTTTTCCTTTTTGGGTAAATCCCGTTAAATGATTAACAATATTTTCAAATGGAGAGTTATTTTTACCATAGATATTATTATTAGATGTTTTCTGTTGGGGTTTGGTCAAGGTAGATCCATAAAGATAAAAAAAAAATTAAAAATTTTTTTTAAAAATGTGTATTTTTTAATTATCTGCCAACGTTTCCAGTCATAAAAATGGGATATTAGAGACACGACATCCCCTCTCGCCTTCATGATAGCTCTGAAGATGGCTATTAATAATATACGATTTCATATTAATAATTTTTTTGATAATAATATAAATTTACAAGACATTTTTGGACTGTGCGAACATAGAATGTTTTATAATTTATTAATTTATATACAAAATTTTAAATGTTGAACGATCAAATGCAATTATTGGATGTTTTTATCATCCTCTAGTAAGGCGAGAGGGAACATTGTGTCACCAAGATTTCATTTTCATGACTCATGAAAGATTTCATGAAAATGGGATTTCAGTGACACGACGTCCCCTCTCGCCTTCATGATAGCCCTTAAGATGGCTTACAATGTATACCGAAACGTTGGCAGATAATTTTAAAAATGCACAGTTTTATAAAATTTGTATCTTTTTGGACCTACCTTGACCGAATCCCAACAAAAAACATCAAATTATAAACAATATGGCTTACCAAATTTGTATAACGATATCTCTATAATCTTATGAAACAATTTTTTTTGGATTTGAAGTATAAAATATTTTATTAAAATAATACATTAAGTCAAATTTCATATGGTAGCCATTTACTGTTATATAGATAAACGTAAATTTAAAAAGTTATATATATATATATTCTATTATAACTCCATATGTATTCCAAGCCTTTATAGTTGTGTATTAATGCCATTCTTTCGAAAAGTATGTATTTGCATTTTACTTCCAGAGCGCTGGATGGAATGAATGCATTGCTGAAAGTCTACATCGCCCCTGAAAATGGGAAATTTATTTTCCAAGGTCCACTACAGTTCTTACATTAGCTCCGGCAGATGTAGGTTCGAAGTTAGAGATATATGTCGTTAATCTTGTTGGAGTAATATCGTCTTTCTGAAAGAAAGTTACTCCGTACATTCTTCGAAGGGTTGTCCACTTTCTGGAAGGTTATCTTTATTGTCTTTTACTTTTCTTTTGTAATTTCTTTATGTGTATATAGTAAAGATATTTTAGCGCCAACGACCACAGCAGTCGATGCGCGGTTGAAAAAAAAAAAAAATAGCCCCTTTACTAAAATGTATTTGTGTAAAAAGGATTTCTTACAAAACAGTTCATGCACGACTCTGTACATGTTTTATTGATTATTGCTTAATTACCCTTAATTTATAATTACCGAATCTTTAAGAGATTTTATTTCACTTAGACTGACAATACTCTAGAAACGTATGCAGAATATGACTGATGGAAATGAATTCAAGAAGATCACTTAGGAGACGAATAATATCAGAAATTTTCCCATGTTTATTATTCTAAATATCAGAAATAACAATAGGTGTAGAAAGCATAACCAAAACGCTTAGCTCTTGTTTGATCGGGAAGGAAGAGTGTCGGAATCCATCGTAGTTATATTCGTAAATCTCTTCCTTAACAAGTAGTAGTTTTTTCCTAATAATTTTTTAGGACATAAGCATTGAAATTTTAAAGTTAAAATTGGTTTGTCCTTTGAACCTAATAGAAACGATGATATTATGTTATACATTTTTTCATCCTCTAAACCCTATTAAAACTAATAGTTTTTTGTTTTTTTTACAAAGAGGCTAAATTCTATATTTAGGTATGATTTTTTTTTTTAATTGTGGATGGGTTCATAAATGGCTAAAGTTCGTTCTAGAGCGAGAGAATTTAGATAAAGATCAAATTAATAATCGTCAATATTTTTGTCAATACATATTAGATGTAAGAAATAAATTAGAGAACAAGAGTGTAAAATCTAGTTATCCAATATGCAAAAGAGAAATGCATTTTTTAACTCAGATTTGGTTCAAATTTGAAAATGCTACAGAAGAAAAAACTGATATCTTGATTTTTATTTGTTTTAAAAAAAATGTATACAACACAATATGTGTCATATATAAATTTTAAAACACATACTTACTTTAAGCCAACATTTCTAAATATTAAATTTTTCTTTTAAGGATGGTCTACAACATAATACAATTCAAATATTGGGAAATCATAAAAGTATATTGTCAGCAGTTTGAACCTACTAGACTTCATATTAGATTTCATTGGAAAATCAAGTATGACATTATTAAAATAAATTTAAAACTAAATAATAAAAAGCCCATCAAGTTGTGTATTCAAAGAGAATTCCTTAGCAGTGTAGCTAATGAAAATTTGTTTTTCAACTTCCCATTTTAAATAAAAAAGTTATAAAACATAAGAACTAGAAAATTATATTTTACACCTGTTATCGCCCATTCAGTTTTTTCTAACTCAAATAATGAAGATACTATGATTATTATTTTTGGCCTCCCTCTTTAACCCCCCCCCCCNCAACTTTAAAATTTTGTTTATATTTCGGTATAACATTTTTCAATAATCAAACAAATAATTAGAAAATATAAATTATATTTGAAATTTACATGAATACAAATGTACGATAAACTGGCTGTTTTTCTAGGCTTAGTCTGGGCTTTGCTCTCAATCGTACAGTTTATTATATATTTTGGAACATCAGCTTAAAGTAAGTAATGTGTTATATTACTTGTGACCGATAACTTTATCCCAAACTGTAGTTTGATGTTTAATCCAATTTCTGCATAATTTATAATGTTTTATGTGTTTTCCTTCTCAGTTCTAAAAGGAACTCATATTGCAGGAGATATTTAGGAATGTAACATCCATGGATGTCTCGGTACTCCCTGTTCTTCCTTTGCGGCCAGAATGGACCCCGTTGGTCTCACCCTTCGTCTTCTTGTAGACTTTCTGGTGCGTGGCCAGGATTGTGGGAGGAGTTGCAGTACCCCCAGCCTGGGATGAGGTGCCTCGACAGCCGCGAAGGTGTTCCGTACGCTCCGGTCGAGAGGGCCTAACCTCGCCTCGCCTGCCTTAAGCGCGGATTGGGAAAAGCCCAAACACAGTTTGAGATTCTCTTTCTCTACCACTGAATCAGCCTTTTATTTACATTCCCCCTGCCTCTCTCTCCCCCCTTCTCCGCATTGATTTGAAAGTCAGAGCTGGTAAACCCTTCGCCCCATCTCCTCCAAGTAGACCTTACGTATTACACGCTCCATGTAATAGCATCATTATTTGTTTATAAGATTTTCACTAAGTTCTTTATTATTATTTCTGTATAAGATGACTATGGTCTTCTTAAAACCAGTAAGCGAATGCTGAGGAATAATACTGTGTACATAACTAACATTAATAGCATTTACTATATAGAATAACTAATTACATAATAATCATAAACTTGTGTATTATATCTAAATGTGATGGACAAATATAAATAAGAAAAAAAGAAAAGAAACACTATTGGGCGCGCCAGGGTAGCTCAGAGTATCCGTTCTGGTCTTGCAATCCTGGCGCTACGGGTTCAAATCTCGACCGGGACAAGCTTTTATCCATAAATAATAGATAGATGTCTTGAGCCATGGATGTTTAGAAAGGGTGGGCAACATGTAGATAGTACTTCCCTTCAATAAAGTAATTGTTGAAAAAGAGGCTAATACAAAAAAAAAAAAAAATATTACCTCTGCAAAGTGCAAAATATTTATATATATTTTATTAATGTTACTTTTTGTTCTATCTAATAACTTTTATTTACATTCAGTTATGCACCTCCTTCAAAAATGTTGGTTACTAAAAACAAGTGTAGCAATTTACTCCAGATATTACACTTTGAAACAGGATGGAAATCAATCATAGCTAACTTTAAATTTGTACAAAATATTTTAAAACGTCGGATAAAATACTCATAATTTTTTTAAAATATTAATTTCGTTGACTCAATATATCCATGTACATCCATGAACATTTAAATTATTTAGATTGCACTGCGATTCGTTGGATTTAGCAATGTGATTCTCCTTTTCATGACCTTTGACAGTTTTTTCAGTGAAAGAGTTTGGAGAAATTCTGAAGATTGAATATTTGTCTAAAATGTTTGATAAAGAAACTTCGTTTACGCTTCGTTGGTACGACACCAAACTATATCTTTATCTCTCACTTTCTTTTCGACAAATTTTACACTCATTGGTACAATTTATAAAATTAAGATCATGGACTTATTTGAAACATTTAAGAGACACTAAGTAAAAAAAAAAGTCTGGGAATGAATTGTACTTCTAATATAAAATTACATTAAAATTTCAGAGTATCTCTTGAAATTTTCTACACTAGTATTTTAAAAGGAAGATATTGACTGGAATTCGTTATAAACCCCTCTCCCTCTCATACAGTTTCAGCCAATAATGACACAGACAATATTTTAACAGCTCAGCCCGAACACCATAAATTCAATAGAGCAGAAATAATCAGCGATTCAACTGTAAATGGATGTATGTGTAAATTGATAAAATAATCCTAAATTATCGTTATTTTATTCTATTGTTGTATTACTCTTCATTATTAAATAATTTTATCACATATTTTATATGAGTGTAAGGTTGTGGGTGTAAATGCGTGTTCGAGTGAGTGTTTGTATGAATATATTAATCTTATTTAATCTTAATATTGTCACGTATAACTTATTAAAAATCAATCTGAATTATCTTCTTTTGTTTAGCATCATAATTTACTTGCAGTCATGGAAATGTGAAATTAGGGACAGGACGTCCTCTCTCATCTTCATGATAGCCCTGAAGATGGCTTACAATGTAAGCCGAAACGTTGGCAGATAATCCTTCATTAAAAAATACATTTTTTAAATTTGTGTTTTCTGGATCTACCTTGACCGAAACCCAACTAAAATCATCATAGAATAATTTACTTAGTACGACTAAATTTAGTTACCAACCGGTTGTCAATTTCTCTTCAATTCTAAAATTGTAATACTTGGTTATGTACAAGTTAACCCTATAATTATATACTATAATATTTTGGGCCGTCACTGTAAGTTTTAGTATTAGACAACAAGCGTTGTTGAATATTAACGTATCAGATGGCTCATATATATTCTGGATTAGTACGAAATGGATTCCTGTACAGGAGTAGCATATGGTTGCATATTGACCCCGAAAACGAAAAGTGCCACACCTCGATTTTCGCCCGAAAGAAATTTCTACTGTAATTGGTAGCGAGGGGTGGTAGAGCGAGCTCATCTCAATTTTGTCCCAATGTCCCCGCACCAGCTGATATAGCCAGGTATGCTGACTCTACCGTACCTTCCTATCTGAATGTGGCGGGAGACATTAGCTGGGAACTGAGTTATCCACTCACCAATATCCTCTTGCCTTGAATACCAACTTCAATTTACCTGTATTGCTTTTTTTTTTTTTTGTTTTAAGTAAGAGGAGAGGTTAAACTCTATTACATTACAATTGATCAAATGGAGAGTTTTTTTTTTCCACCATAGATATTATTATTAGATGTTTTTTGTTGGCGTTCGTTCAAGGCAGATCCAAAAAGATACAAATTTTAAATGATGTGCATTTTTTAAATTATCTGCCAACGTTTCGGCTAACATTTTGAGCCATCTTGAGGGCTATCATGAAGGCGAGGGGGGACGTTGTTTCACTGAAATCCTATTTTCATGAAATGTTTCATGAGTCATGAAAATGAAATCTTGGTGACACAACGTCCCCTCTCGCCTTTATGATAGCCCTCAAGATGGCTTACAATGTAAGCCGAAACGTTGTCAGGTAATTTAAAAAATGCAATTTTTTTTTAAATGTTTTGGATACACCTTGATCGAACCACAACAAAAAAAAATTACATTTGATCGTTCAACATTTTAAATTTTGTATCATAATTAATAAATTATAGAACATTCTACGTTTGCTCAGTCCAAAAATGTCTTGTAAATTTATATTATTGTAAAAAAAATTATTAATATGATTTCGTATATATGATTAGGAGAACGAATTTTTTGAGGAAGTTTATTGAAATTCTACAATGTTATATTTCATTTCATTCATATTCAACGTACCATTATTTTCACAAAACAAAGGTTTATAACATGAATATTTTCTGTATAAGTCTTCCTCAAAAGTATTTTTCTGATGAAGTAAAAAAAACATAGTTTAGGACAAGAAATATTATATAATAAATTATAATAATATAATATTTTATCAATCTAAAGCATAAAATATAAATTATGATAAAATTTTAGCTGAGGAAAATTGATGATTTGATTGATCGTCTTTTTTGTAAGTCCTCCAGTTTTATCCAAAAATTTAACTGTCCCAGCCAGGACTTAATAAATGCGGGGAATTTACTAACTTATCAGGTTTGTCCTGGTAGCGTAATCGGTAACGCACCGGCCCGAAAGGCAGGAGATCCAGATTCATGACCTGGCTGGGACAGTTAGATTTTCCATTCTGTTCCCTTGCACTAAAAATTGTTCAAATTTACGTGGGATTAAATACCACAAACAAATAATATTTATAAAATGAAATAATAATTATTAAAGCCATAAATAGTTTTATTATTACTTAAATGTATTGATCTTGAGAGAATTTTACGAAATCCTTATTTAATGCATCTTCATTAAGAAAAATTTACCGGCTAGTGATGAATTACCTGTGAAGGTAATGTTAACAGCAAAATTTGGTCAGAGACAGACCAAAAGGATTGGTTTTTCACAACAAAATTAAAATTTTCCTCGTTAAATTGCCAATCGTCAACTGATGCATTTGATCAGGTCGTAAACGGACGCCTCTGCCTGAAAAGTGAAGGGGAACCACAGCCTCCATCTTGTTGTGGGAGTCAGGAGCCGCCCTGTAAAAGTCCTGTCGTTCGGACGGATGACAAATGCCTGCCACGGAGCCACCATAAATCCCCCCCTGTCAAAGGCTATTCCCTTCAGACTTGCATCCCCTACCCCCTCAAATATTGGCAGATTCATGAGCTATTTTCGGATTCCCTTTAATAATAAAACGATTTCTTCCGCTTCTGCCCTTAGACAAGAACAGATGGGCCCTACTTGCCTTGGAAAAATTCGCACACAAAAAAAACTGCAAAACAATCAATCAACGATACTTTCTGATTGCTGTATATTTCTATTAATGGTTATTAATACATTCTTTATATGGGTTATATGGATATCATCGACATCCTTAACCAAACTAATGAGATTCATAATTTTTATTGCAATCTTAAATAATTAATTTTTTTTTTTTTTT